>QXTE01000113.1:846740-866137 GCA_003942145.1 Platysternon megacephalum | reverse complement strand
AGGGCAGCCAAAATTTTTTTTGCTTGGGGCAGCAAAAAACCTAGAGCCGGCCCTGCGAGCTGGGCCGGGGAATCAGGGGGACCGGGCCATGATCTGAGCGCCAGTAGCCCCCGCAATTCAAGGGAGCTTCTGGCGCTCCGTAGCCTCCCCAAAGGAGGCTCATGTGCCGCCTATGTATCTTAATTGTCCGGTTAGGCCCTAATCCTGAGTTTTGTGCTGCACAGATGGACTGCTTAGTTTTCTAGTTTCCTGTTTCTCCAGGGGGGTAAGGACCCAACTGGGGGTCTCTTTATTCCTCTCCATAGATCTAATCCTGACATGAGGGGCACTTTGCATGGGCCATGCTCCTCACAGTCCCCTCCCCCAGTCATATGACTCAGGGAAGGTAAAAGCAGGAACGTTAGGTATGAAGCAAGGTCACCAATCCATAAAATACTTCACTTGCAGCAGAGCAGAAGCAGCAGCACCCAGAGCAGGAGTTTCAAGATACAACTGAGGGGTTCCCTAGCCTTTTCCACAGACCTAGACCTGACATCAAGCCCTGTGCAGTCCCCTCCCTCAGTCATAGATGGGTAGGAAGGTAAAAGTGGGAACTCTTGGGAGGGAGCAAGCCCAGGAAGCCAGTAGAGCTTCCCTAGCAGCAGCAGGGGAAGCAACAGAACCTTCACAGGCCCCTGGACAGTGGTGATGTTCCACGGCCCAGATCTTCTGGCATGCCAGACTTACTGTGGTGTCATGACTCCAATCCCAGGAGGCCAGGATTTGGAGCACATCAGGTTCAAAAGCATATAACTATTTTTCACTTCCAGAACAACCAGCTAAACCCCCAAGTTTATCTCTGAAAACAGGGAGGATCGTGATATGGAGATATCACAGTGGGTGTTGGGAGGAGGCTGGAAGGTCACTTGAGGGGGAGGGGAAATCAGAAAAATTTAAGTATGTCAAGTGAATATCCTCTAGTGAAAAGCACACCCCAACTCAATATCCCCTCCTGCTGAAACCTTCTAATGACAGGTGCCTTCAAACTGACCCTCCCTTCCTAGCTGCCAAAGCCTTCTTCAACTTCCCCAGTGACAAGCAATTCCAAACCAACCCCTTCCTAGTGACAAACATCAGTGCCTCAGCCCTCCTGTTGATAAACCTTCCTGTACCTACTAAAGATAAAGCCCCCCTAACCCACACCTGCCAGCTATAAAACTCTTTTGCACACCCCTCACTATACTTTACAATATTAAGAAAAATGCCCCATTTTTAGGCTCCTGTGAAGTGAGTCAGAAGTTCCCCATCTTCTTCCCACCCCCAGTCTGGGACCTGGGCCTCCTGTTCAAGGAACCCAAGCAAGGATCCCTGCTGATTTTGTGGTAGTACCTAAGGACCTCAAAAATAATATGAGAAGGGCCCTGCAGAAAAGCAGATGAGGGAGGTGGAATACACCTGGCTTCATATGCATCTCTTACAAGGACTTGTGCTAACATTTTAATATTTGTCATGACCAGCGTTTCAGTCACCACAGATCAGGACAGAAAAATAGCAACACCATGCACCTACTGCCTCTTACATTTTCTTACGAGAGTTCTTAGTCAGATATGCTGGACATGGCTTCTTTGTTTAATTCTTTTATTTTGATTTGGCTGTGTACATTTTGCCTCAGTCACCAGACAACCTGAACTCTCATCCCTAGTGCATTTGTAATTATTTATTTCCAAAGAATGTGCAGATTCTCTGTGTAGAATCCTCAGAAAACCTAATGCTACAGCAGCAGTCAGCAGCTCATTCCATTCTCTATTACAAACACAACAAATTTCCACGGGGGGTGGAAGGGGAATCTGCTACTTCTCCCTCATATTTTCAAACCATGACAAAGACCATTCTTTTTGCTATGAGTTCAAAAGGAAAGGAGAGAAACTCTTTATAAACATTCCTCCAGAGCCACCTATTAAAAAGTAAATTGGAGAAGAAAGAGCACACTGTAACAAAGAATATATAGAGTCATACAGCTGAGGTCAGAAAGGACCACTATGATTGTGTAGTCTGACCTGTAACACAGCCCATAGAATTGCACCCAGTGATTCCTGCAATGGAGGAAATTATTCTTTCCTACCATGTAACTGAAAGCTATTGAGCTCAGTAATTTATGGTTAAAACAGAACATGTCTTGTAAAAGGTCATGCTTTGTTCAAGGGACGGGGTTAGCTTCCACCCCCTCCAAACAGGATGCAAACGAAAGCACACCACTGCCTAAAAGACTATGGGGGAAAAGAGAGAGTTTAGGAGGCATAGCAAAATAAACAGAAAATGCACTATACTCATGACATAACCCGTCCACCCACCACATTTTAAATTTTCTTTTTACAAAGTTGCTGATTTAATAAAAGTTTTTTTTTCCATTTTTATTTAGGGTTGCCAACCCTCCAGGATTGGCCTGGAGTCTCCCGGAATCGGCATCCATCTCCAAGTGACTGTTGAAAGCAATCCAGGAGATTTTAATAGGATATTTTAAAATGATGACATTATGTCATGTTGGGAAAAAAATCTCCTGGAATAGTTTCAGTCAGAGTTGGCAACCCTATTTTTATTTTATATAGTAGAAAACATAACAAGCTGTATTGCTGTCTGATACGATAACAGGATAGCGTCTCTTTTCCTTTCTTGGAACAAACACTGGAATGATGAGGGCAGGGCTACTTTGTATAAAGTTTCAAGACCCCAGAAAGTCAGAATGTTGCTACACTACAGTTAACAGCATGAACAGCTAAATAATTACACATTTTTCAGGTGTGCATCAGCCTTCTTCGCTGATAGAAATGAACCATATATTTTGCTCTTAAAATGGCATTAAAATAGTATCTAATGTACACGAACAGTATTTTAGCTAAGAAACTTGTTCTACAGACAGTGCAGCCTTTTCATACATCAGCATGCTAAGATGACTGAGAGCTGAGTTTCAGGAAAGTATCTTAAACTTATTGCAACTATCCTTTAAAGCAGTAAAGAAAGAACGTAGCATGTCTTGGTTTAATTACAGAAGAACCAAAGGAAACCCTGCAGAATTGCACAGTATTATACAGTACTGCAAGTGGCTACATCAATTAAGCTGGTTTAGGGCTTGATCCTCTGAAATGTTGAGATCATTGGGAGTTTACGATGCATGGCATTTTGCAGGAAGTGCTTTGTACTTCACAGGATCAGGCCCTTAGTGAATTTTAGCTGCTATTAACAAAGCTCAGTGGACCAAATTAGCCAATAAAGTCACAGGAATTGCACCTGCATACAGCAGATTTGAACCCAGCCCATTATTCATAACATTCTGCACATTTTCATAAATTCTGAGCCCTTCCATGTTGCATTGACTATTTGCTTCCAGCTACATAACATGTGATCCAATCAGTGATTTTGTTAAGCTCTGTTAGGAACTAACAATAACAAAACCTTTTCACATTTCAATCACATGCAATACCTTCCTACATCGCACAGTTATATCCCAGGGCTACTTGCTGTTGTTTTGCCAAGAATTTATTGAAAAGTGCAAACTGCAAAATAAAGAGGAAAAGTGCATGCCATAGTAGAGAAGTGGACACACTTTACCGTATTACTCAGGAATTCCTACAGTACGAAGGTAAAAACAGTCTAAGTAAATGTCTGCACAATGCAGAAATAGTCCAAACATTGCTTATTATAAACAAAGGAGGTGATTAGAGGATACACAGAGTTAAATAGTATAATTATTATACGACCCTTTGTGGCTCTGTAGAAAGATATACCAGCCTGACATCTAATACTAGACAGAGTACAAGAAGGCTGATTTCTAGTATCTGCTCATCCAAGATGCCAATACTGTCCCCCTACCTGCAGCACGTCCTGTTTTACTTCATGCTAGACCACATCATTCTGCAGATCCTGCTGCTATTATGCTCTAACCTGCAGTCATCTTGGATGCACTTGTAAAAAGAAACCATGTTTCCAATACCAGGACCAGTCCTCCTCAATCATCCTAGCAACAGGTAGCAGTGAGAAGGAAGTGGGCTATGGCGGCTGCTGCAGCAGCAGTTTGAGGAAAAGTTGTTTCCACAGGGAGAGTGGGCACCTTCTCCACCATTCTTCACTCCTCATCACATTCACTCCCTAGATCTTCAGCTGCAAACTAGCATCTTCCCCTGCATACACAAACACTATCCAGGAAGTGCTGCCACTGCCAGTGCAATCTCAACTGCTGAAATCTCCCCAGGCAACAGAGTTCACTTACTTAACAATAACTATTATCCGGTAAACACATTCCACACTCTCTCATTTCACTAAACCCATGGGCCAAATGCAAAGCTGAACAGGCTCCTGCTTTACAGTTTGCACTAGACTCACTCTAAAGGGGTGCATGCAGGAGATTTTTAATGAAAATTACTGCTACTTTATTTAATTTCCCTCCTCCCCACAACTGAATGTGAACTTCCTTTTGCTGAGCCCAGGTTGGAGGTGGATGGAGATTACATTCCATGGGTCTTTCTGCTTTCTCCATCCTGAATGGATGCCAACCTGATAACATTAGCTCAGGAAAAATAGCAAGAGATTTTGCATGCAAGGCCATATTCACACAATTGCCTCTAAATTGATTTCAGCCAGCCTCTGCAAATTACGATCTAAATTGGAGAACCTTTTCAAAATGAAAGTAGAGGATTTTTTTTGTGGACAGTGTGAAGGGCTACTTTCTGCCCACTTCCTATCAAGCTACATTGCTATGTTCCTCCTTCTGTGCTTAATCTTGCTCCTCGGTTTAATTAAAAAAGCACTATGAGCTTTTCACAAATCTAACAGCTTCTGTTGATCTGGTAGACTCCTCATTTTCTATATATACATACAAACCTTTCATTCTTAATATCTGTTTATGCCATTCACTATATTTGTATTTTATGTTTGAAATAAAGAGAATTTTTTTCAGGCAATCATTCTTTTCCCTATCCCTGCATTTGGAAAAATAAATACTGTCTCTGCTCCAGATCAAGGATATGAACTCAGAATTTAAATGGAAACTGTATCATGAACAGTGGAACTGGAGTCAGAGGGCCCAAGTTCCCTGGAGGGACTGTTATTGAGGGGACAGAACAGCAGGAAAACAGGGAAAGGGGGAGGTGGGGTAGAAACAACTCAGCCGCACAGACAGACCAGTGCACAGTGTGCATGGGGTTTAATAAACAGGGCCACCCAGAGGATTCAGGGGGCCTGGGGCAAAGCGGGGGAGCAGACATACTCACCGGGCGGCGCTCCGAGTCTGCGAGAAGCAAAAAGAGGAGTTCCATGGACAACACAGACAATTTTAAAAGCGGATGAGGATGTTTTCAAAGGCAGCGGTTGCCTTGAAGGAAAGCCGTGACTGGAAGTGACCCCACAATGGAACCTGTCCGCTTAGCACTATGGAAAATTCCAATGACGCTATGTAACCCAGCAAGGACGTCAAAAGTCTGCAGAGCAGGGGTATCATAGCATCTGTAGAGGCCAGTGGTAAAGAAGCCATCAGGCGAAGCACACATCTGCACAGACATCTTTCCAGAACTTTCCAAAGCCAGAATCTTTACAGTCTTGTGATGTGAGGAATGTGTTTTGGCACATAAGCCTAGATAAAGAGGCCTCTGTTCTGATGTACTACCAGCCAGGAGAGCTACTGACATGCCAGCGTGATGCACTTGAGAAAGGACTGGGTGTAGCTGTTTTGCAGGAGCAGCCAATTGCGTATGCCAGCACAGCCCTGTCAGAGATTGAATGGGGATATGCCCAAAAGGAAACAGAGCTTCTGGCTGTGGTATCTGGAGTGGAGCAATTCCATCAGTACACCTATGGCCATCCAGTAATAGTCCAATCAGCCCACCAGGGCCATCTCTAGGGAGATGCGGGGCCCGTGACAGAAATGACGGATTCGTCTCTTCCAGGACCGACTGCATCGTCCAGTTGCACCGGCCCAGGGGGCCCCCCAAAGTGTGGGGCCTGGAGCGGTCGCCCCGATTCGCCCTACCCAAGGGATGGCTCTGCAGCCCACAAACCCCTAGAGACAATCCATGGCAAAGCACCTTCTTTGTGCTCCCAATGGATTGCAGCAGAGGTTGATGAGCCTCCAGTGCTACCAAGTAGAGATCAGACTGTCCAGGATGATCACTGGTGTTAGTGGACCCCCTGAGCAGGACATATATACCCAGCATCAGTGAGTTGTGGGAAGGAGATCAGGACACTGAATCCATTAACACACAGCACTATCTCCTGGTTTCAGCAGTGAAGGGGATGGAAATCAACAAGGCTATGGAAAAGGACAGGCAGTCAAGAGAGCAATCCTAGCCAGGTGGCCAGAAGATAAAAGCCAAGTACCGATAGGAGCAGAACCATATTTGCAAATTAAAGATGAGCTGAGCATGCAGGATGGAATCATATTTCGAAAACAGAGAACTGTTGTCCCTGCTCATTATGTACGGATGTCATGCAAAAAATACATGCCTCACACCTGGGCACTGAGAACTGTCTTAGATGGGCTCAAGAGGGTGTTTACTGGCCAGGAATGAATACACAACTTCACTCCTTGATAGGAGGGTGTGATGCCACCAGCCGTGTGATTATTGCCAGCAGAAAGAGACTCTGTTTCCACATGAGCTGGCCACCTGAGCATGGGAAAGAGTGGGAGCAGACTTATTTATCTTCAAGGAAAGGCAGTACTTCATTACAGTGGATTACTAGTCAAATTCTTGGGGGGTTGATGCCCTTCCTTATATAAGAAGAAAGTCAGTAATTCACAAAATGAAGGCCCACTTTGTGAGATATGGCATTCCAGAGCCTGTATTCACCGACAACGGACTCCAATTTGCCTTGGAAGAATTCAAGGCAGGTCAGATCCCTTGTTAGCATTTTTGGCACACAGGAATCCCCCATTACAGGGGTACCAAAACAGTCCAGTGCAGGCACTGATGGGACAAAGGATCAAAACCCTGCTACCAATGAGGGGAGACCTGTTGCAGCCAGAAGGATGGAGACACCACTGAGTAGAGATGGCCATCAATCAGAGAAAGCAGGCACTAGAATATGACTGGTCAGCCAAAGGCCTACTGGTCCTGGACACGGCACTCCTGTGAGGATCTAGCCATTAAAGAGATATCAGAAGGAGTGGACTAAACGAGTCATGAAGGGTGCAGGGGCACCCAGGTTACACAAGGTGGCCACACAAGAGGGACAAGTGATCTGAAGGAAAAGGGGGAACTACAAAGCCAGAAGACAACACCGAGAGAGAGCCTACAGAGATCATGACAGAACAGAGAGACAGAGCACCATCTGGAGGCCAGCTCCACCAGAGCCCTGCATGGGAGCATATGAAGATTCTTTTGTTACTAGCTTCCCTCACAGAATGTTGGTGAAGAGCCTGTTACCACTTGTCACTTGCAGGTTAATGACACATCCCTTGTACAGGAGAGGGTTGGAAGATTCTGTCACTGGAGCAGCATAGCAGAAGTATTAAAGCACTCAGTCAGCTAGCTTTCCCCCTCTCTCCTCTCGGTCACTCCAAACACAGACGCACATCAGTGTGAAGTTACATACTTGGGATGGGGTTGTTTGTTTGTTTTTTGTTTGTTTGTTTGACGGTAAACAACGTTCTCACACACAGAAAAGTCATGGCAAAAGATAGGCCCTGTGAAAGTATTTTTTTTAAAAAGACACAAAGTTATTTTATATGCCTTAGGAATTCATGCTTAAACTTTTCAGTATGTACTGTAGTGATAATGAAAGATTTGGGACCCTGGGATCAGAATCTAGATATCCAGGTCAAAATTTTCAAAAGTAGCCACTATTCTGGTTGCCCCATTTGAGACCTCTTGGGCCTGCTTTCAGAACTGCTGAGCACCTAAAGTCCCCACAAAAGCAAAGAGGAACTGTAGGTAATTTAGCGCATCTGAAAATCAGATGGCACACGTCTCAAATCGGGCACTCAGATTAAGGAATCCCAAATTAGAGACCAAAATTTCAAAATTGGTTGCAAGTTAAAGATTTCCAGTCTTCAATATCCATTGCTCAGATTGTATGGAAATCATTATAAACTCACATGCAAAGGAACTGCAAATACATATTGAGGGCATATACGCCAAAGATATAGGGCCAGGTCCTCAGCTGGTGTAACTCGGCATACATCCACTGAAATCAATGGTGCTATGCCAATTGACAACAGCTGTGGATCAAGCTGTATAGGCTGCTAAAGAAAATTAACCTGCACAAAGTTAGAGGTATACGTTTCCAGATTTGTGAAAGTAGGATTTTCTGAGAGAAACAGTCCTTTAGAAAACTGACTAGTCACATAAGAATCAATAACGGACAAGGGTTCTGGTATGTATTTCATGGACTTTAGTGCACATTAATAATTTAAAAGAAAGGATGCTAGCACAAGAAGGGCAAAATAATTTAGTTCCTAGGTATTTTGAGAACAGTGCATCGTCTGTTTTCCTTTACTAATAAGTTTCCACTTGTACACGAGAGAGGTAGACATAAAAAGCAGCAACATACTTTAAGCTTTTAAATACAACAGGCAATGCATGCCAGTGGCTGCAAACAACCCTTAGCTAGAAAAACTAGTAATTCTCATTCGGTAAACATGCTACTATGTATAATAGCCAACTTCAGTGAGGACGTGGCAACAATAACTCTCAATCACTTAAGGATTTTTCATTAGTAAATTCGACAATAGATTAACTAGAGAAGTTTAAAGGTTGTTTTCTGCACTTCATAAAACAGAAGCAGCAACCAATGTAGGGAGCCAGCTCATGTTTCCACCTAACTATTTTTCTCTGACACACCTGATGAAACTTTAATAAGTAAAAAGGCAGTGCAATATTTGCACAATTTAATGTTGTTCAGCTGAGTAACCAAGAAACACTTTACAACACAAGGAAATTAACCTTCAAGCCAATCAAACATGAACTTTAACTGCTTACCTGTATATGTTCTTGTTTTGCCAGATTCAATCTAATACAAAACGTTGCTGGTGTAACAGGAGAAATCCCTCACTTAGCCAAACATCTAAGCACTAACAAAAACAACACAGGCACTTTTAAGTTTATACGAAAGGATTCTGAAGATGTCTTGATTCCATTTGACTTGGGCGACACATCATATGCCTCAGGAACAACCAGACACCATGCTATGCCAATGAGCTTCTCCCAAAATACGAGTTATTAACACTGCCCTGAGCCCTGCACCAAATGATCCCTATATCTGACGCTGAACAATTCAGTCAAAAGGAGAAAGCACCACTATCCCAGAGTTGCTAGGAAACAGGGAGGGAGTTCCTGACCTGAATTCTTAGCTGAGTTTGATGTTGCCCAGGAAGCTTAGGTTCTGATGACTTCCTTGAAAATACAGGAGATAAATATGCACACAGAGATCTTCCAGAGAAAAATGTTATCATTGAACTTTTAAAAGATAGCAGCAAAGACAAACATCCGATGCAAACAACAATAAAACCACTCTGTAACAGTAAGGAACCACTCATGAAAGCATTAAGCTCATTTGCAAAAATCTATGGTGAATTTGCTATTTTCTTTGCCGAAAAATGTTGGAGAAATTTTAACCCTATAATCAGATTTTTCCGCTTCACTAAACTAAATGGTGGTCAAATTACTTTGTTATAGAAAATGCAAAAGCCCACACACCCCTCCATGTGAATGCAACATTAACGCAATGTTGCGCTAGTGAAGTTAAACACACAAAAATCAGGAAATACAAAAGTAAAGGTTCCGATTGCTAAATAAATTGGCCCAAATAGCCCTCATTGTAAAATATGTTAAAAGGCATTCTAAAACTCTAAACACTGTATTCTGGAATACGGCATATGTGCAATGCAGGCAAATTAATGTTGCCAGAAGAACATTTACTTTTGCATTTCATGCATTTAAATATTAAAAGCCATTATCTCACCACTGTATTAATTATTATATTTTGCATTTCATTTCCTGTGTGTGTGTGTGTGTTGAAAACAAATAAAAGGGGCGGGGGAGAGATGAGAGGAAGATGAAGAAAAGAGGAAAAGAACCCCACAGTTACCTTTTTCCTAGATGTACCAGCATGTTTCTTGTAAGGACTACTAAAGGACTTCTATGAAGCACATATGCCTTGAAGTTCACAATTGCGCCCCAATTCTGAACCAGCCACCTAGCTGTGTACTGCACAAATATATAAAAAGGAAGAAGGTATCTTCCCAGTGAAGGATACTCCCACCCAATGGCTGGAGTAGCCTCATGGGCCCTCACACAGTAAATCCACAGTGAGGAGGATGGCCCTCACACAGCAATTTCTTCAGCCCTATCCAGACCTTTTCCCACCCCACCCCCCCTACATATTCCCATACCCAGCTATTTTCCTAATTTCACAGGAGATCTGCACTAGTTCCATAGACTAGGACCAAGCTTCTGCACCTGTGAAGGAGACTACTTGATTTGCTCCTTCATGCATGTGGACTTTAAGGAGTATGCCTTGGAGGAATGGTCTGGTATTTTTAAGAACCACATGGATGCCTCTGTCAAGGAAGCCCAGGAACAGACTGGGGATTCCATCCCTGGTCTGGGCTTGGAAGCAAACCCTTTCTCTACCAGAGCAAGAAAGCCATTTCCTAGCTGGGTAGGAGAGAGGCAAGTGTGGGAACCCATTCCCCAGCTAGGGCAGCAGAGCCAAATGTCTCTCTAGATGCATAAGCATATTCTGTGGCATAGAAGATTCGTAACTAGATGTGTGGGCTAATAATCACACAGTTAAAAAACTCTGATGAAGGGTATGAGAGGGCTAGCAGGGTGGGGGGCAGAGATGTGCAGATTATGTCTGAAAAACTCCAGCTATGCTCTCAACTTGTGTGGTTTTTTTTAATGTGTTCATCTTATTTTGCATGCATTTTTATCTGGAAGTGCAAGTGAAAAGTTTATGTTGTTCTCAAACACTGGTAACTTTGTTAATTTAAAACAATTTTCCTTTTCAAAATTAGCAAAGCATATGCTCCCCACTTACATGCTAAAGATCCAGTTTCAAACTTTAGCCTTTAAGATATTTGACTTTGGGGAGGGGAGGGAGTAAAGTATAGTTTACAATGAAAAAAGGATAGGAATAGCCCAAAAGCAGAGGCCCCCTGAACGCCCCCAATGATGCTACACCAGCGCTATGACACCACCAGCAGATGGTCACAGTCTTGCTCATAAGTGTTTCCGTGTTTCACTAACAAAGTACCTACAAGCTGGTCAAAGCAACACAATTGAATAAATGATCATTAGCCTAAGGAAAAAAATGAATATTTGTTCTGCCTTATTTTGGAAATTTGAAAAATTACTTGCTTGTGCACACTGTAAAAGAACAACTGAAATTATTATTATTTAACAATGTATATTGTTTTAGAAATGCAAACATTTTTTTAAATTAATCATTACTCAGCTGAATAGTTATTTAAATGTAAGTTACAGCTAGTAAAATGGTATATGCCAAGGGTGGCCAAACTTACTGCCCTCCAAGCCACATATGACAATCTTCAGAAGTTCAAGAGCTGGGGTCAGCCACACTGGCTGCTGCAGCTGCAGAATTTCATGGAGGTCGCGGAAAGTCACAGAATCCGTGACTTGTGTGACCTCTGTGACAAATTTTCACAGCCGTAACAATAACGAATCTTTATTTGTGTCCTACAAATTGAGATAGCAGACTCTACCAAGACATACATTTGCTTACTGGAATTTAAGGCCCCAAATTTCACCACTGCTTCCTAGGAAAACTACATGTAATGTAACATTGCAGCACTAATCACAGGGATACACATTACTGGTTCTCAAAGTGTTGCCTCAAAGCCTCCATGATTCAAATTGCCCCCTCTGTGCCCCTCTGATAGCCCTGATATCTGGCTGCTCAAAATCAGCAGTCAGGTGGTCTACCTCAGGGCAAACCTTTCACTCTTAGCTTCACAAATATTATGCAACGTACAACATGTGGCTATGACCATGGGAATATTATCCTCACTGAGGTCTAACCTGCCATAAAGGCATCGCCAGCATGCCTTTAATCTGCCAAAGGCACATTCCACAGTCATCCGGCACCTACTCAGCCTGTTGTGGAACTGCTCCTTACTGCTATCCACGTTTCCCGTGACCGGTTTCATGAGCCATGGCTGTAAGGGGTACGCTGGGTCTCCCAGGATCAATATGGGCATTTCAACATCCCCCACTGTAATCTTCTGGTACAGAAAGAAAGTCTCCACTTGCAGCTTTCTGTACAGACTGGTGTTCCTGAAGATACGTGCATCATGCACCTTCCTGGACCACCCCTCATTGATGTCAGTGAAATGCCCATAGTGATCCACAAGTGCCTGCAACACCATGGAGAAGTACCGCTTCCATTTGATGTACTCCGTCACAAGGTGGTCTGGTGCCAAAATTGGAATATGTGTACCATCTATCATCCCTTCACAGTTAGGGAAACCAATTTCTGCAAAGCTATCCATGATTTCACGCATGTTTCCCAGAGTCATGATCCTTCGTAGCAGGATGTGATTAATTGCCCTGCACACTTGTGTTAATGCAGCCCCAACGGTATGCCCCATGGAGGGCTGGGGCTTCGGAGTAGAGTCTGTTACTGACAATAGTATTGTGGAGCCGAAGATGGCATCAGAGGGAGAGTCCCGAGTAATTGTACAGTGATCTGTGAAAGTATGGGCAGAGGCCCAGGTTGCCACCCTACAGATTTCTGAGTAGAGGACATCTTTAACAAACGCGACCGAAGCGGAAACGGATCTTGTGGAGTGGGTGAGGATCCTTAATGGAGACAATAGATTACGTACACAGTAACAGTGATTAATATAATTGGAGAATCTTTGAGCTGATATTGCAGAGTCCTTGGATCTTTCCGCAAATGAATGGAAGAATTTGGGGGACATCCAAAAACCTTAGTCCTGTCCAAATAAAATGCCAGGGCTCTCCTAAAATCCAGCATATGACGTGTTGACTCCCTGTTGTCATGATGTGGTTTTGGAAAAAATATGGGGAGGTGAATTAGCTGGTACATATGAAAGATGGAGGCTACATTGGGGAGGAACTTGGGATGTGGCCTCGAGATGATTTTGTCTTTAAAGAAGACCGTGAATGGCAGGTATGCCATCAACGCCGCTATTTCACCTATCCTTTGTGCTAATGTAATGGTCACTAGAAATGTCATCTTCATGAACAGATGTAACAGAGAGCAAATGGCCAAAGGCTCAAAGGGTGGTCGAGTCAAGATTCTCAGAACTAGATTGAGGTCCCAGGTTGGAATGGGTGGTCTGATGTGCAGGAAGAGGTTTCCCATGTCCTTAGGGAATTTACGTGTTGTTGGGTGGGCGAATATTGAGCGTCCGTCCACTAGATGATAGAAGGCCATTATGGACATTAGATGTACTTTAAGTGAGCTAAAAGAGAACCCAGGCCTTTGAGGTCTAGAATATAATCTAGAATTAGAGGGAGGGAGGGAAGGAGGGAGGAAGAAGTTGGTTCCATTTGTTTGGAATTGCACCTACTCAGAGCATTCACTCTCTAAGCATTGGAACCAAGAAGGATCTAAGCCTGGAACCTGTGGTTCCATAAGCTGGGGTGAAGAATCCATCCATCCTTTTGGGAGAGCAGGTGAGGAATGGTCTGAAGAGGAATCAGAGGACATACTGCCAGTTGTGCAAGGTATGGATACCAAACTTGTCTCAGCCAGGAGGAGGCAATCAGTACAACTTTTGCTTTCTCTCGCTGTATCTTTAACAGGATCTTGGACATCAGAGGGAATGGGGGAAAGCCGTACAGTAGCTCCCTGTCCCATGAAAAGATAAGAGCATCCCACAGGGACTGTTTCCCTAGTCTGGCCCTGGAAAAGTAGCGGAGACATTTTTTGTTCCAGTAAGTAGCAAACAGATCTTTTGTCGGGGTTCCCCACAGGTCAAATATGCCATGAAGCACTGAGGGGTTCAGTTCCTATTCGTGATCATGTGCGACATTCCAACTGAGACTGTCGGCTGTCACATTTTGTGTCCCTGGCAGGTAAGCAGCTGAAATGAGCACATTGTGGTGGATGCACCAATTCCAAAGTTTCAGTGCTTCCGTGCAAAGGGAGGGTGATCTGGCACCCCCCGTGGCAATTTATGTAAAACATACAGGTTATATTATGCGTCACAACTTTTGTGTGAATATCCCTGATAAATGGGAGAAAGCATGCATAGGCGTTTCTGATGGCCCTTAATTCTAAAAGATTGATATGGAGAATTGCTTCTGTGGGAGACCACTTGCCCTGGACTTTGCAATTGTTTAGGTGGGCTCCCCAGCCTATTAGAGAGGCGTCTGTTAGAATCAGTGTCGGTGGGGGTTGTGTGAATGGAATGCCGGCATGGACATTGGATGGTTCTTTCCACAAGTCCAGGGAGGGTTTGACTCTGGAAGGCATTGATAGCGGCTTGTTTAACCCGTCCTTGTTTGGAGAATAGACAGATCTGAGCCACATCGACAAACATCTCATGAACAACTGGGCATGTGGAGTCACAATCGTGCATGCTGCCATGTGCCCGAGAAGCTGGAGGCAATTCCTGGCCAGTATTTGTGGGCTGGCCTGGACTGTCTCTATGAGACTCGGTGTTGGATCAGTGCAGCAGGAGGAATGCCCTTACTTGCACTGTGTTGAGTTCGGCCCCAATGAACTCCAGACATTGTACTGGGGTCAAGGTCGATTTCTGGGTGTTGAGCTGTACACAGTCGTCTGGGTGGCCGGCAGGGCATCTTGGAAAGAATAAGCCTTCAGACGGCAGTTATCCAGGTATGGGTAGATGACAATACCTAATGTGTGTAGGTGCACCGCTACGACGGAGAGGACCTTGAAAAATACCCTGGGTGTGGACGAGAGGCCAAATGGGAGCACACTCTACTGATAATGGTCCTACCCAAAGGTAAATCAGAGGAATCTCCTGTGAGATGGTTGGATTGAAATGTGGATGTAGACGTCTTGTAGGTCGAGGACCAAAAACCAAACTCCTTGCTCCAGAGATGGAATAATGGCTGCTAGTGTGACCATCTTGAACTTTTGTGCCTTCATGTATCTGTTTAATGCCCTTACCCATCTAGTATGGGACTCCAACCTCCCTTTGTCTTGGGGAATCAGGAAACGCATACCGCTGCATGGAAGGGACTCCTGTCCGGGAGCGTGCGAGCCTCTTGCACACACTAACATGACCAGGGACAGCTGCCAGTGAGCCTGGTGCCCGCCCCAATGGGCAGGCCTGGGGGCGGCACAGCCACACTGGCTCCTGTGAGCAGTGGTCCAACATGCTGCTGCTTTTGCTGCTGCATCTGTAGATATAAATTTTGTATCCATGCAGGGCTCTAATTACTGCCTCATCTGGGAGGAGAAAGAGATGTTCGCCGGTGGGGCAGTTTCCCCCTCCAGTCTGGCCTCCTGCTCCCCGAAAGTTTCTTCCTCGTGTTCCGGGGCTCTGGACACGGAAGCCATAGGGGAATGTCTAGTGGAGTGGACTCTCTATGGGAGACACTGGATGCCCAAGAAATGTGGGGCCTGTAGACTGCCCATGGATCCCAGGACAACCACTGCGGGGAGGGGGGCAGAAGAGCATGGGTGGTAGTACCCACAGGTACCTGGAAGATTGAGGGTCGGAGTGTGGGTGCAATTGGGGAGGTCCCTGATGTTGTAATGGTGGGTTATGGTGTGAAACCAGAGAGACATTGTCATCCTGGTCACTATCAGACTCCCCGCTGGAGAAGGGTGGGTCTGATCGGTGTGCAGGAGCCAAATGGCTCATTGCTGCTGGTGATTCTGGGGACTAAGAGCTAAAGGGCTTGCAGCCTGTTTTCTGGAGGTTTTGTGGGGGGGAGTCAGTTAACTTTCTCCGCAAATTCTACCTCTATGGATGTTGAAGGCTCTGGGGAAGATCTTTCTCCTGAAGAGGATTCAGGGCCAGGGTCAGATGCTGGCCTAAGAGCACCCTTCATGAGGAGAAGTTTTAACTTTAGCTCCCGATTCTTTTGGGATCTAGCCTTTAATGTTGGCAGAAGGTGCACTTCGGTGGAAGGTGCACCTCTCTAACGCACCGGACACAACAAGAGTGTCCGACTGTCACTAGAATTGCCTTCCTGCAGGACAGGCACCTCTTGAATCTGGAGGAACCTGGTATGCCCCTAACAGGGGCGATCCCACAGCAAAAGGCAAGGGGGGAAATGGTCAAAAGAAAAAAGGTTGTTGTTTTTAAGCTCTAACAGTACTACAAAAGAAAAGGAAACTAAGAATCACGTTGAACTATGTATAGGCTACCAAGAAAAAGAAAGTTAAGTAGTCAACGGGACTGCTACACGTTCTGTTCGAGGCCAAAGGCAGTTGAGAAGGAACTGATGGGGGTTTGCCTGCGCAGTGCAAGATAGCCTCGAGGCAGACACTGCTACCTAAAGTCTCTGATTGGAGGGGGAGGGGTGCAGATACACCCACAGTGGAGCATCCATAGGGACACGACTCGAAGAAGGAAGGAAGGCATGCCAGAGCTCTGCCTATATTCCTGTAACAATCATTAAAACAATATTAGGCAGGTTGGAGTGAGGTCTGAGTCCTTTCCAGAAGAAAATATTTATGAAGGATAAAACTTGTAGAGAAGTAAAGCAAGGGTTAAAGACATAATGAAACATATACATTTTAAAAAAACATGCATACTTCACTAAAAGAAATGCTTCATAAAACTAGACCGTTTAAAATAGCCTGCTTTTATCCTCCAAGGTCAAACTCTGCCGTCCAAATATCTATCAAAAGGAATAGCTTTACAGTAAATTGAGATATTACATAATCCAGTCACATCCCAGCATACATCACTAATACAGTACTGAGAAATCTCCTGGTTGTTCAAATCCAGAATGAGCCATGTGGAGCATTGATTCACACTGATGAATTGTAACCAAGCAACACTGACATTTTCACTCTAGTTTGTTGTTAATCTGACTTGGAAAGAATAGCTACTCTTGGTTGTCAGAAGAATAGCACTGAAAACCTGCCAAACTCTGAGTACCCTAATTAAAGAATTCCACCATTCTAACACTAGATATGGAAAATCTTTAACCAAAATTTAATAGAAATAGACTGTTGCTTCTCTCTCAATAAAAAGATAATGACATGCTTGACAGCAGCAAATAAATTCCTGTTGGTCTGTGAGTGTCTCATAAATAATCTTTACAGCTGGAGTACTTCAAATTTACTTAACACAAGAAGAGCAGGATGATGAATTATTCATCTGAGCAATGGGTCAGAAATACTGTCTTTTTTGTTAGCTCAGTTATTAAATGTGAGGGGAAAATAAAGACGACTAGACTTTCTCATAGTTTGTTGACAACAATAACTAACCAGTAATGTAACAGATGTGACTCTGAAATGAACTAGGTACTTGCAAAATACTAAAAGTAAGAGCTTGGTTTTGATTAATTCTAAATCTTGGTATAATTATTAATGTGAATGTCTGAATTTAGTTAGTGTGATGAAAAAATCCATGTTAGTCACACTCTCTCTTATGACATGTTTATGAACCTTACTGGCAACAAAGCAGGGACCAAATGTACATTTTTGCTCTTTTTGGCACTGGATTTTTATAGAGGTCAGAACTGTTGTCCTTCTGCTTTATACTGCTTAAGGCTACATGTACAGATAACAGGAAACAAAGTTCACATTGTAAAATGTTCACCAGTTGGCCATTATAGAATAACTTGTGAAGAAGATATGCTCCATCAATAAAACTGTCTATTCAGGTTCTCCAGTACTATTCATGGTATGTCATCATCATGTAAAAGAAATATAGCAGAGAAATATAATGGTCATGCATGAGATAAAAGTTAAAGAAAAACCTGACTCTTGTTTTGACAACTTAAAAGACATACTAGCAGTTGGTTGTATTTCTTATCTGTTGTAAACGTGAAATAACAGAAATGCTAACCTTCTCCCCTAGATCGCTGTGCTTCAAAATCAAACTGCTTGAAACTGAAATAAAACGGTCTGAAATCAAGCTTCCAACAAGAATAGGAAGTGTTGCACTCATGTAAAACACAATTTCCTGTCTCACTGAATTCTTGTTTAAAAGTTCAAACACAAAATAATACCTTGCCCCTTTCCTGTGAATAAATATACCAGAATGAAAAGTAACAAAACTATTACAGTATTATTTTATGAGCAAAGAATGATAAGCAACTTATTCCTTTTATTTATTAAACTTTTCCCTTTTCTTCCTACGTGTTTGTTATAACAGACAAATGAAATACTGAAAAATATTTCTTCAAGATAAGAGTGTAAAAATGTGTATCAGCTTTACTAATCCCTTTCATAATTTTGAAAATATACTAGGTCACATCCAAGCCTTCTTTCCTCCTCCCCCCCAGTGAGAAGATGACTAACTTTTCTTCATAAATTAGATTCTTCAGATGGGGTATTACATTTGCATCCTATACATTAGTCTTGTGCTAGGGTGAGCAATATTGTATATCGCACTCCATATAGGATACAACCAGCGGCCTAAAAGGTCAAATTTTGTTTCTTGTTTCATATTCTCTACCAAGGCTACCTAGTGCTTTACTTGTGATTTCTTAATGCTGCTGATGGTTTCAACCTCCATAAAACTTCCTAAGGGTCAAATTCTGCCTCATATGAGGTGATGAGCTCCCAGTGACTTCAATGTAGTTGTAGTGGGTACCTGGGGGCAAAATTTGGCCTTACGCTCTTTTATATGCCAGATGGTTTAATTTAGCACAGGGGTCGGCAACCTATGGCACGCATGCCAAACATGGCACGCGAGCCGATTTTGGGTGGCACGCCGCTGCCTGCCGCAGTCCCAGCCCCACTCAGCCCCCCCGCCCACCGCTCTCCCCTGCGGGGGCAGGAGGCAGAAGCTTGGTCCTGCGGCAGCCAATCTCCCCCTCCCCCGCTTCTTCCCCCAGCGTGGTGCTTTCCTGTCCCTCCTCCCTTCCGACAATCAGCTGATCGCCGGGGGAAGGGGGGCGGAGCCGAGCCGCAGCGTGCTCGCTACTCCGTAGAGGAGACAGAGAAGAGGTAGGGACGGGGCCTTGGGGAAGCGGGTGGAACAGGGCATATCCCTTCCAGCCCCCACACACACCCAGCCCTCTGCCCTGAACCCCCCCCACACACCCAGTCTTCTGCCCTGCACCTCCACACACCCCCAGTCCTCTGCCCTGAACCACCCCCACACACCCAGCCCTCTGCCCTGAACCCCCCCACACACACCCAGCCTTCTGCCCTGCACCTCCACACACCCCCAGCCCTCTGCCCTGAACCCCCCCACACCCAGCCTTCTGCCCTGCACCTCCACACACCCCCATCCCTCTGCCCTGAACCCCCCACACACACACCCAGCCCTCTGCCCT
>QXTE01000113.1:721741-846708 GCA_003942145.1 Platysternon megacephalum | reverse complement strand
CCGGCCGCAGGCCGCGCTCAACCCGCTGCAGGCCTAGGTGAACAGAACCCCAGGCTGGCAGCTTAAGATCAGCATTTTAATTTAATTTTAAATGAAGCTTCTTAAACATTTTGAAAACCTTGTTTACTTTACATACAACAATAGTTTAGTTATATAATATAGACTTATAGAGAGAGACCTTCTAAAAAATGTTAAAATGTATTACTGACACGCGAAACCTTAAATTAAAGTGAATAAATGAAGACTCGGCACACCACTTCTGAAAGGTTGCCTACCCCTGATTTAGCATATATTCCCTAGATTGGTTCCTTGCGCTCAGACTGATTCTTTTACATTACATTTGCCATCTGCTGGTCCAATCACTTAAATGATCCACATACTTTTGAATCTAGCTGTATTGATTCATTCTTGTCATCGTTTCTGCCTCTGAAGCAGATATGTGCAAGGCTACGCTCCAACAATGGGAATTCTCTTCTTCTCACTCCTCTGAAGGTGGCTGTCCAGGAGAGCAGAAGGAAAGTCATGAGAGGGAATTAAAAATAAAGACAGAGTGAAGCACAGAAATCTAGATGAAATAAACAATGTTGTCCCAGTGGCAGTGAAGAGGAAGCACAACTATTAGTGGTGTGTTTCCTTTTATGGTGGAGGATGTCATGGTATGTTGCACGTCAGAGCAAGGAGCATAGAAATCACACGTGGATCCAAGAGAGGTAAGTGCTCTATTATTGAAAACCCAGAATTGATGCTGCAGTCAGACATTCTTCTGAGTCTAGTGAGACCAATATGTTAACTCTTTAAGTGCCTGCCAGCACAAAGGATCTGAAACCAAGTTGTTACTGAGTGGATGCCGTGTGCACATTATCTGTCTTGTTAATTCAGATTGTAAGCTTTTAGGGCAGGGATGTGTTTCTTGTGTTCATATAGTTCCTGCACAATGGGGCCCCTATCTTGGTTGAGTCTTCTAGGGACTACTATAATACAAATAAATAATAGTAAAAATGTTGTGATATTCACTTCACTTTCAGATCTTTTCAGTGATATTGTCCCAGCTGCGCAAACAGAGTTGGGACACAAACTAAAAGGTCTAACATGGCTTCAGAGAAACTGTATCCACAACAGCACTCTTGAAAATTAAACTTTATAATCCTTTCATTACAGATGCCCTCCGGGTTACGCAAACCCGATTTATGCAAATCCACACTTACGGAAAAAGTTCCGTAAGCTAGAAATAGGGTTTTTCTTTTTGTTTTTTGTTTTTTGGCGTAATGGTCGGGTATAAGTTTCCAACTTACGCAAAATTTGAGTTACGCAAGGTGTTCCGGAACGGAACGCTTGCGTAAGTTGGGGAGCGTCTGTATTGGTGTCCCCATAACAGATATTTTGAAGAGAAAAACAGTCACTTCCTGTGGTATTTCCATGCCACAAAAGAGTTACTGTTTATCCCAAGCAGCAATCACAAAATTAACCACAGACTAATGCTTCAGAAATCCTGGTTTACCTGACTGCTTCTCTGTTTGGTTCAAGGACTACATAAAATGGTCTTTTACTGTTTTTTCTTCTGTATTTTCTGGTGGCTCATAGACATCTGTCCAGTGTAACTGCTGTAAATTTTACATTACACATGAAAGTACGTTAACAACACGGGAAGCCTCAGTAGAATCCCTGAAGATTTCTTAATATTTAGGTAAAAGAACCTTACACAGTTGATTCAAATTTTCCACGGACTTCTGATCTCAGCTATGTTATTGTTGACCGATGTAGTTAATCTACCTCTCTGAGAGGTGGTAGCTAAGTTGATGGAAGAATTCTTCTGTCAACCTAGCCACGTCTACACTGGTGGTCAGATTGACCTAACTACGGTGCTTGGGGTGCTAAATTTTTCACAGCCCTGAGCAACATAGCTAGGTCAATCTAATATTTAAGTGTAGACCAGGGTCTGAGTCTCTGTGTTTCTTGCCTGCTCACCTCTCCTGCCCACCCCTGTGCTTCTCTTTTCACACATATACAGTCACACCTGCATCCCTGGTCAGAACAATACTCTGTCAAACCCTCTGCCCACATGGTGCTAATTTTCTGGGCAGACTCTATTAGGCCTTGTTTGGGGTGTAGCTCCCCTTAAATGTCTCTTACAACAATCTCAAGTGAAGGGCATCAGTTTCAATGAGTTCATACATCAGTTTCAATTAGTTCATACATCAGTTTCAATGAGGTTTTTACTGAACCTATAACAAGGTTAAACTCAGCTCATAACATTTATTAACCAACCTCCCCCAGTTGTCTGATGTCCTTGGTAACAATGGCCCTGATCCAACGCTACGGTTGCCAACTTTCTACTCGCACAAAACCGAACACCCTTGCTCCGCCCCTTCTCCGAGGCCCCGCCCCCGCTCACTCCATCCCCCCTCCCTCTGTCACTCACTCTCCCCACCCTCACTCACTCACTCATTTTCACCGAGCTGGCTCAGGGGGTTGGGGTGTAGGAGGAGGCTCTGGGCTGATGCAGTGGGTTGGGATGCAAGAGGGCTCTGGCTGGGGGTGTGGGCTCTGGGATGAGGGGTTTGGGGTGCATGAGGGGGCTCCAGACTAGGGGGTGGAGCCGAGGGGTTCAGAGTATGGGAGGA
Organism: Platysternon megacephalum; assembly: GCA_003942145.1. Lineage (NCBI taxonomy): Eukaryota > Metazoa > Chordata > Testudines > Platysternidae > Platysternon > Platysternon megacephalum. Next base: position 844,087 of record QXTE01000113.1, on the reverse strand, counting down.
GGCTCCAGGCTGAGGCAGGGGGTTGGGGTGAGGGAGGGGGAATGGGCTCTGGGCTGGGGGGGCACAGGTTCCAGGATGGGGTCAGAAATGAGGGGTTCAGGGTGCGGGAGGGGGCTCCAGGCTGGGGGTTGGGGTGCGGGGGAGGGGGGGAGGGCTCCGGCTGGGGGTGCAGACTCGGGGTGGGGCTGGGGATGAGGGGCTTGGGGTGCAGGAGGGGGCTCCAGACCGGGATTGAGGAATTCAGAGGGCTAGAGGGGGATCAGTGCTGAAGGAGGGGGTTGGGGGGTGAGAAAAGGATCAGGGTTGGGGCAGGGGGTTGGGGCACGGGAGGGGGATCAGGGGTGCAGGCTCCGGGCGGCGCTTACCTCAAGCAGCTCCCAGCAGCAGTGGCATGTCCCCCCTCCAGCTCCTATGCAGAGGCGCAGCCAGGCAGCTCTGCGCGCTGCCTCGTCTGTAGGCGCTGCCCCTGCAGCTCCTATTGGCCGCAGTTCCCGGCCAATGGGAAATGCAGAACTGGCGCTTGGGGCAGGGGAGTGTGCGGAGCCCCCTGGCTGCCCCTACATGTAGGAGCCAAAGGGGGTACATGGCGCTGCTTCCGGGAGCCACGCAGAGCCAGACAGGGAGGCTGCCTTAGCCCTGCTGAGCCGCTGACCGGACTTTTAATGGCAGTGCTGACCAGAGCCGCCAGGGTCCCTTTTCAACCTGGCGATCTGGTTGAAAACCGGACACCTGGTAACCCTATCCAATGCCCACTGAAGTCAACAGATAGATTCGGAATTACTTCTAAATCAGGCCCAAATAGATTATAGTGCAACCCATGAACAAGACATTTCATTTCTTTTGCAACACAAATTCCTTCACTACTGAACTGAACTAGACTCCTGCTCCAACCCTTATAGTAATCTGATGCCTCTGTGTGATCTAGGGAGTGGCCCTGAGAAATACATTTGCTGAAATTCCCAAGCTGTCTTGTCTATTTCACATTAATGGTTTGCATGTAAAAGACAATCTGGATTTTTTTCTGTCATCAATCATAGTTAATGAAAACATGCAAAATTCATAGGCAAATTATGAAATGTTACTGCTGATCTGAGAAGCTAAAACTTTTTTTTTTTTAAATGTATGTAATAGAGAAGTGTAAGATAACACCCTGAATCTTAGGTCTGGTCTACACTTCAAAGCTGTAGTGGTATAACTATGTTGGGTGATTTTATTTTTTTTTAACTGATCTACCAGTACAAGCCCTATTACGGATGGGCATTATATCAGGCTACTCTTCACATATGTGAATATGCTGTACACAAGTACACATATGGGTAACTGTGTCCCTATCAGGGGAAGGGGAGGAGTTGTACCACTTTAACTATACCAACATAGTTAAAGTGGCAAAACTTTTATGTATAGACAAGCCCTTAGAGGGGCAGTGTCAACTCATAAATCACATTTCCAATTGAAGCTGTTGTGTGTACTGTTGTTGGAAGTAATCCATAAGATCATTAGGATGGAAAGTGATAAGAAACCTTGATGTTTTTTACTCTCTTTTTTCAGTTAGTTTACTTTGTGCATTTGACAGCACTTTGAATATAGTCAGTTTCCCTGTTTTGTTGCTGGTGCAGGCTTTGCCTCAAGCACTGCGAGGTGTTTAACAGAAACAGAAAAGCTGGAACTGAAGAGGCAGCAGGCAGATATGGCACAAAGGAGATGGGAAAAGAGGGTGATTGTCACTCTCAGGCTTGTCCAATGGAGCCTTCTAAATATCAACAGGGGAGCAGTATGTGGCCTGCACTAGTCCCGTCCGGTGAGGTGGCAAAAGGGTGGCCCACTGATCAGGTCGCCACTGGACGGCCATTGCCACTCATTCAAACATTACCAGGAAAGCCTTCGGGTCATCCTCAGGGCCCATCAGTGTAATCTGAGGAATATGGATCTTATGAGAAGATTATATCAATTCATTCACTGGGAAAGGCAAAACATATTCCCCCTGGAAATTCAGAATGCTGATCAGATCTGGCACTGGAGATGACGACCTACTCCCTGTATAAGCCTTACTAAAAAACTGCCTGGTTTTTCATTTTCCAGCTTGGCAATCTAAGCCTCCGTGTTCAGCATCTATCTAAAACATTGTTAAACTAACTCTGGGCTTTCTGCCACTCTAAACAAATTTACAATGCAGATATTTCAACTCATTTTTGACTGAGGATGAGACAGAAGTAGGAACTGTTTGAAGTACTAGAGGTATAAAAGCCTCCAACAGGTAGATTATCAACAGTTTGTAAGGCTTGTTCCTCTACTTAGGGATTATGGAAAGTTATGTCTTTTTTTGAGGTATCTCTGACTGTCTCCAATTAAGGGTAACACATGATCTTTAAACAAATCAGACAAGCGTGGAACAATTTTAATCCCTGAATGAATAAATCCCCTGGGGGGCCTGGCTACAGAAAAATCAATGGGTAATTCTATTAGGTCTCACTGTGAGTAAGATACCAATCTGTCTTCTATAATGAACCTTAAAGCCACAAACCTTGTCACAATAGTTTATCAGATTTGTATGAGCAGCCATCAGTATGGAAAGCCTGATTACACCCAGAATGTCATCTGCTCACAACAGTTGTGGGAACTAAATTTTGCTCGATCATCTCAGAGTTATGGTTATGATCTAATAGGAAACAAAATAAGATGGGATTGATGTTAAGTCTGCTCTCTTTTGAATGTGTGTATGTCCCAGGGAGTCTACTTTTTATTCCCCACCCTTTAAGACCCCACATCACTGTGACCTGCCTTCTGCCCAATAAATATTAGCTGGGACTCCTTTAGAGGTCCACAAGGTTTCTCCGATATCCCTTCATAGGAATAAGTGGTCTTTCCTGCTCTAATGACTTGAATCACTCCCTGCTAACTGGTGAGAAATCACACACAGGTCTCTCATTTGTCCGTGCAGAGCATCAATCCCAATAGTCTCATAACAGAACTGTGTCATAAAACACAAATAATCATTACCAGGAATTACTGAAGCTCCAGAAAATTAAAGTATTTCTGACACACACTTTCCCCCCTCTAAAATAATACTCCAGCCATGCTGACATCTTTCAATATAATAACAGAATCACTTGTGTTGGAAGAGACCTCCAGTGACTCATATAGGACCAGATTTTCAGAGGTATTTAGGTGCATAAAGATTCAGATAGGTGCCTACTGAAATTTTCAAAAGCACCTAAGGAAGAGTTAGGTGCTGATCCCACTTATGTGCTTTTGAAAATCCCATTAGGCACCAACCTGCATCTTTAGGCACCTAAAATACCTTTAAATATCTGCCCCCTAGTCCATCCGGTTACTTTATGGAATAAGAAGATTAAAATGTAATAAATGTAATAATTCCCCTACAATCAAAATGTTAATAATTTTCACATATTTCTGCTTGAAGACCTTCATTCAAATTCAGACTGGAGCAAATAAATACAACTCCCTTGGAAACCTCTGAGCCAAATTCTGCAGTGTTTTAAATGACAGCGTGAACTGGTCAGAAGATAGAAGTGGGGCCAAGTAGTTTAACTTGTACCAAATGGCACACAGTAGAAGTGCTTTTCAGAAAGTAACTGAAAGACAACCAGTGATAAAAGAGAATAGGCTTACTGATCCATATACTCAGCATTCTGTACTCTCAACATTCAGACACTGTAAAACATCATGTACATTGATTGCCTCACTTGTGTACTAGGGGAATAAAGCAAACATTTTAAAGAATCATTTTTCTTATAATATAGCTCAGCATTCAATGATATTATAGAGCAATATATAATTAAGTAGAACATACTGTCAGTAAGGTATTTTACATCTACTTTCATCTCATTTTGGGGAAATAAGTGAAAAAGGTCTAAAGCTATGAGACAAAGGCACATGTTTATGGCCTCATGTGGTACTGAGGGCTGAGATTTGTGAAGAATGTGACTGATAAAGGTGCAAGCAAGGGAACAGGCCAGCAGGTTCATCCTGTTGACATTTTTGTTTGTCAAGTTATTTTAGAAGGGCTTGGAAATCAGCCTGCCATGAGTCACGTAACCTTGTGTGACATGGATTTTTGAGAACACTGAATTGGACAATATTTTCTTTGAGTCACTATTCCATCTTCCTACAAACCAACTACTTGGAGAGAATGACAGCACACAAATACAACTGCTGATGGAACTACCTGTGACCATATACAGATTGCTCATGATGAGTGGGGAAAATGGATCTTTCACTGAATTAACACTCTTTTGTATGTCAAAGCCTAAATTTTCAAAAGTGATTTTGGAGGTCCAACTTGAGACACTTGAAAGGGGCCTGATTTTTAGAAAGTACTGAGCACCCACCACCTGAAAATCAGGCCTCTTTAATTCCTGGTTGGGCATCCAAAAATCAGAGGACCCACAAAAATCACTAACCTAGTGTGAATGGACCAGGTGAGAGAGAGGGAGGGCCAGTTCTAGGGGTGGGCAAGGAGGGTGGTCACCAACTTCGCTCTGATTTTTTTTCCCCTCTGCTGATTGGCTAGCTGTATGTTTTTTGGTTTTGGCTCAGCCACTCAGGGGGAAGGAGGGCACTGAAAACATTTTCCATCCTCACCAGAAAAACAGCTAGGGAGAGACCCTAGCTCTTAGCAAAGACCTAGCAAAGACCAAGATTTATGTGCAAATGACTGAGAGCTGTCAAGCTGAAATGCCTGAACTGCTTTAAAAGAAGCAAAACAGAGTAAGGACTGAGGGTATTTGCCTTTCCCTTATTTCCCTCTGTGCCATGCCTATTTGTGAGGTAGGTGCATGTTCATCCATGCTTGAAAAATCAGGACACCTAAACTGACCTGGAGACCGACTGACTGATTATAGTAGTTTGCTTAATCAGTGTCAGCTGCTTAACTCCAACGTGTTTCTCATCTGCCCTTCTGATTTCCTCCTTTTTATGTGTTTGTTCAGGATACTTTCTGTTGAAAGAATTTTTAATCAATCTCTAGGTCAGTGTTTTTCAAACCGTGGGTTGCGACCCAGTACTGGGTCGCTGCATGTCAGGCACTGGGTCGCCTTGCTTTGGTCAGCACTGCCGACCGGGATGTTAAAAGTCCTGTCGGTGGTGCTGCCCAGCTAAGGCAGGCTAGTGCCTACCTGTTCCGACACCGTGCTGTGGCCAGCAGCGGATCCAGTTTCTAGGCAGAGTGGCCACGGGGCTCCGCACCCTACCCTACCCTGAGCACCGGCTCCACACTCCCATTGGCCAGAAACCGGCCAATGGGAGCTGGGCGGCGGTGCCTGCAGTCAAGAGTCGCACACCTCCGCCTAGGAGCTGGACCTGCTGCTGGCCGATTCAGGGACGCAGCGCAGTCCACAGTGCCAGGACAGGTGGGAAGCCTGCCTCTGCACCCCAGCTGCGCCGCTGATCAGGAGCCACGGGAGGTAAGTCTGGGCTCCAACCCTGCACCCCAATCCTCTGACCCAGCCCTGAGCCCCACCAAACCTGGAACCCCTTCCTGCACCCCAAACCCCTCTTCCCCGGCCCCACTCCAGAGCCTGCACCCCCAACCCAGAGCCCTGCCCCCATCCCACACCCCAGCCCCCTCCCACACCCTGAACCCCTCATTCCTGGCCCCACCCCACAACCCTCACCCCCACACTCCAACTCTCTGCCCCAGCCCTAAGCCCCTCCCACACTCCACACCCCTTATCCCCAGCTCCGTTGGGTCGTGGGCATCAACAATTTTCTTCAGCTGGGTCCCCAGAAAAACAGTTTGAAAACCACTGTTCTAGGTGAACTGCATTATATGTTGGGGCTGCTTGCTTCCTTAGTTTCTCTGATCACCACAACACGCCATGTACATTTTAGCAAGTTTTCCTCCTTGTTTTTAATATAAAAATGACATTTTTACCCTCTAATAACCCCTACCTTACCCCCATAAGATGGCTAGGTACAAGATTTATCTTGAGCTAACCCTCTATTCACCCTTCCCCTGTGTGACTCTCAGTTAAACCTCTAAAAACCTCCTCAGTTTCGCCCACTTCAAGGCTCTAGGTCATGCACAATACTGCACCCATGCAGTATACATTTCCTATATTCTACAGGTAGCACTATACAATATCTGCTCTTTTTTAAACAGCAAAGGAATTACTGTGTGATACCAATGAACCTGTCTGTTAACCTATATTACAAAAAAAAAAAAAATTTAAATTGGGAAACTGTTTACAATTCAACTGGCTATTAAATAAGAAACATTAAATATCAGAGCAGAACAACCCCACCTGCCATTTTGTGGATGTTAATATTATGTATCTATTCATTTTTATTGTACCATACCTGGCTAGTTATCTAAGGGTCTGAGTGTGAAACCCTTAATCATGTTGACTAGTACCGTACTCCAATAGTACACCCAACCTTACTCTTCCTGGTGGAGTAAGCTATTACTCAACATGAACAACAGTTTTAGAATATGGCCCCAAGTGAATATGGGGTGAAATCCTGGTTCCAGAGAGATCAAAATTCCCATCCACTTTAATGGGACCAGGATTTCACCCAGGGTCTTTTAAACTTAATTAACAACAAAATATGTAAGAACTTTCCTTGATATAAATTAGGGCTGTCAAGCGATTAAAAAGAGTAATCGCGATTAAGAAAAGTAATTGCAATTAATCACACTGTTAAACAATAGAATACCATTTATTTAAATATTTTTTGATGCTTTCTAGTTTCAAATATAGAGTTTCAATTACAATACAGAATGCAAAGTGTACAGTGCTCACTGTATTTTTAGTTACAAGTATTTGCACTGTAAAAAAACAAAATAAATCATATTTTTCAATTCACCTAATACAAGTACTGTAGTGCAATCTCTATATAATGAAAGTTGAACTTACAAATGTAGAATTATGTACAAAAAATAACTGCATTCAAAAATAAAACAAATGTAAAATTTTAGAGCCTACAAGTCCACTCAGTCCTACTTCTTGTTCAGCCAATTGCTAAAACCAACAAGTTTATTTACATTTACAGGAGATAATGCTGCCTGCTTCTTTTTTACAATGTCACCTGAAAGTGAGAACAGGTGTTTGCATGGCACGATTGTAGCAGGTGTTGCAAGATATTTATGTGCCAGATGCGCTAAAGATTCATATGTCCCTTCATGCTTCCACCACCATTCCAGGGGATACTCGTCTATGCTGATGACAGGTTCTGCTCGATAACAATCCAAAGCAGTGCGGCCCGACGCATGTTCATTTTCATTATCTGAGTCAGATGCCACCAGCAGAAGATTGATTTTATTTTTGGTGGTTCGGGTTCTGTAGTTTCTGCATCAGAGTGTTGTTCTTTTAAGACTTCTGAAAGCATGCTCCACACCTCATCCCTCTCAGATTTTGGAAGGCACTTCAGATTCTTAAACCTTGGGTCAAGTGCTGTAGCTATCTTAAAAAATCTCACATTGTGTTTTATTAAATCTGCAGTGAAAGTGTTCTTAAAATGAACAACATGTGCTCGATCATCCGAGACTGCTATAACATGAAATATATGGCAGAATGTGGTTAAAACAGAGCAGGGGACATACAATTCTCCCTCAAAGAGTTCAGTCACAAAGTTAATTAACACATTTTTTTAATGAGCGTCATCAGCATGGAAGCATGTCCTCTGGAATGGTAGCCGAAGCATGAAGGGGCATATGAATGTTTAGCATATCTGGTATGTAAATACCTTGCCATGCCGGCTACAAAAGCGCCATGCAAATGCCTGTTCTCACTTTCTAGTGACATTGTAAATAAGAAGAGGGCAGCATTATCTCCTGTAAATGTAAACAAACTTGTTGGTTTTAGCAATTGGCTGAACAAAAAGTAGGACTGAGTGGACTAGTAGGCACTGAAGTTTTACATGGTTTTGTTTTTGAGTGCAGTTATGTAACAAAAAAAATCTACATTTGTAAGTTGCACTTTCATGACAAAGAGATTGCACTAGGTACTTGTATGAGGTGAATTGAAAAATACCTTCTTTTGTTTATCATTTTTACAGTGCAAATATTTGTAATAAAAAATAACATACTTTAATTTCAATTACAACACAGAATACAATATATATGAAAATGTAGAAAAACATCCAAAATCTTTAATAAATTTTAATTGGTATTCTATTGCTTAACAGTACAATTAAAACTGCGATTAATGGCGATTAACTTGTTTAATTGCAATTAATTTTTTTGAGTTAATTGCGTGAGTTAACTGTGATTAACTGACAGCCCTAATATAAATCTATGCACATTTTCAGTAATGTAATTATTATGCTCTAGAATAAGGGGCTGGTCTTGCAAATATTTATCGCTGGGTATTGTGTTTATTACCAATTGTAGTTCCATTGACTCCTATGAGACAATCCCACAATTCCAAATTGCCTCCCACAATTCTCCAGGTGCCAGGAGACCCCCAACAGTCCTTACTTAGCTGCCAAGATTTCCATCTTCCCTCTGTGATAATTTATCCAACAGATGTAGGCATTTTCAGTTCAATATTCTGCACTACAATGGACATTTAAAATGGATGGGTAGAAGAAAATTAATTTAATATCGAATTAAATTACACAGAGATTACTGCAATGATTGTATTTATATTTAATTCACATATTTATATTTAATTCAATTGAAAAACCCTCCATTTTAAATTTACCTGAAGCTGTCAGTGGATCTCTAGCCTTCTGCACTGTAGTGTAGTAGAATCCAGAGTCCCTAACTATAGAGTTCAAATCAAGCTTGCTACTGAGTGCACTGGGCCTGGGCTATTAGTTAAACACCCACTATTTAAAGGGTGGAGTGAGGAAAATAAAATCCCCAGAGCCCAAAATTGCACGATGGAGAGGAGATTCCAAATGAGTTCTGTTGGCCTGATGGTAAACAGAGGTCTACAGGAAATCCATATATCTATATAGCTATCTTCCTTAAGGGACAGTTAACCCTAAGAAACATGATAGTGAAATGGGTGCCAAAGTGATCTCCTTCACTGAACATTTTGTTTGAGCTTATGCTGTGCTTTATTTTCTATGTAATAGTGCATTACGTTAAATCCCTACAATAAGAAGAGACATACTTAATATTTTGGGCTGTTTCACAGTGATTTTTGGAAGCGCAGTAAATTAACTTATGTTTGTCTGTGTCTGGCTGGAGAGTCAGTGTCTGGCTGGAGAGTCTTGCCCGCATGCTCGGGGTTCAGCTGATCGCCATATTTGGGGTCGGGAAGGAATTTTCCTCCAGGGTAGATTGGCAGAGGCCCTGGAGGTTTTTCGCCTTCCTCCGCAGCATGGGGCAGGGGTCGCTTGCTGGAGGATTATCTGCTACTTGAAGTCTTTAAATCAAGATTTGGGGACTTCAACAGCTGAGTCAAGGGAGAGAATTATTTCAGGAGTGGGTGGGTCAGCTTTTGTGGCCTGCATCATGCAGGAGGTCATACTAGATGATCATACTGGTCCCTTCTGATCTTAAGTTCTATGATTCTATGATTTACTCTGGGATTATTTACAGAGTCTGCAAAGTTATAGAAGTAGACTGGTGTAGTAAATGAATGTTAAAATCCTAGCGAGAACTAGCTTTGGTCTGCTGATTTGAGACAAGAATAATTGTGCTCAAATTAGTGTACAATAACTCCTCACTTAATTTTGTAGTTATGTTCCTGAAAAATGCATCTTTAAGCGAAACGATGTTAAGCGAATCCAATTTCCCCATAAGAATTAATGTAAATGAGGGGGTTAGGTTCCAGGGACATTTTTTTTCACCAGACAAAAGACCACACATACATACATACATACATACATATACACACACACACAGTATAAGTTTTAAACAAATAATGTAATACTGGTACACAGTGATGATGATTATGAAGCTTGGTTGAGGTGGAGGAGTCAGAGGGTGGGATATTTCCCAGGGAATGCCTTACTGCTAAATTACGAACTAGCAATTGGCTGAGCCCTCAAGGGTTAACTCTCACACTCTACAAGGCAGCAGGAATGTAGGGAGGGGAGACAGCATCTCAGACAGAGACACACACCGTGTGTGAGAGAGAGAGAGAGAGAGAGAGAGAGAGAGAGAGATGCGCATTTCCCCTTTAAGTATGATGACCCTACTCTTAAGTACACTGCCTTGTTAATTAGATCAGCTTGCTGAGACCAGCTGCTGCCAGCAAGCTCCCTCCATCCTGAGCCCTGTTGTGTGTCCCCCCTGCTCTATGGAAATGGGGTAAGCGGGTTGAAGGAGCAGGGGGGAGGGGGACACCCTGACAGCCCTCCTCTTCTTCCCCTCTCCCCCCGCACAGCAAGCAGGAGTCTCGGGGAGCAACACCAAGGCAGAGGGCAGGAACAGCACATGGCAGTGAGGGGAGGGACAGCTGAACTGCCGGCAATTGATAGCCTGCTGGGCACCTGCTGCACAGGGAACTTAGGGAAGCAGGGAGCTGATAGGGGGGCTGCCGGTCCACCCTGGTTCCAAGCCCCCACCAGCTAGCTGCAACGGGCTGCTTTTCCTGCAAGCAGTGGACAAAGCAGGCGGCTGCCAAACGACGTTAGAAGGGAGCATTGCACAACTTTAAACGAGCATGTTCCCTTCCCTAATTGATCAGCAACGTAAGAACAAAACAACGTTAACCAGGATGACTTTAAGTGAGGAGTTACTGTATCTTAATGTTTCTCAGCAAACCAAAACAAACCTGTTCAGTTCAACAGCACCTAGGGCTTGGGGAAGGGACTTTTAGACATCTGAATACAGAAAGATAAATGATTTTGGTGTTGACAGATATCTGTCTTGAGCCAAATCTAGCTCCCTGCCCCCAAGTGAGCAGACCCCAAAGGGCAGCAGAACTGATGCATTACAGCTGTGCAGGGGGTTGGACAGCAGAAGGTCCGTGCAGGGGTGGGGGAAGGAATCTTCACCCTCTGTACACTCCGAAGGATCTCCATCCACAGTAGCTCTGAGTTGGCTTTTGGCTGGTGTGGGGCTGCCACAGATCAGCTCCTGCTGGTACTCTGCAGCCTGAAATGGGACAGCCTGGGTGGGATTACATGATATGGTTGCCTGCGATAGTAGGGGATTGGACCCAATGGCCAAGGAGGTCCCTTCCAGTCTTATGTTCTTATGACTCCATCATTTGATGCCTTTGGAGAACTCATACACAATGCCCATGTATTCAGTCTTAGCACAAAGAGGCAGAATTTGGCCCTATATCATTAGCTATGGATGATACCACACTAACACTGCTGCATCTATAATGCAGCTTTGTCACTACAATAAATATTTGGCTGAGATGTTTTGATTATTTAATCATATTTTGCTTCTTCAACAGTTCAGTACCCAGTCTTTGCCATTATAGACATATCTTCTTTTCTATCAATTGTTTAATAAACTTCCATCATGACTATAAATAATATATCTGTAAATTATGTAACATTTGATATGCTGGTGGTATCCCCTCCTGTTGGAGGGAATGGCTTGGAATGTCACTAGTACTCTGATCCTGCAATGAGCACCAAGTGAGCAAACCCCTCTATCGTGGTGGAGCTTGTTCATGGATCAGGGGGCATTGATTCTCCTCCCACTCCCACCCTCCTGCATGTGTAAATCAGGAGTAACTCTACCAAAGCCAACGGGGCTACATCATTTTGAGAGAACTATCAGGCCCAATAACTTGGAAGAATATATACAGATATTAAAAAAGTTTTTTAAAAACATTTAAAAGGAGAGCTTGAAAGATGACAACAACAAAGAAACAGAAATGCAAATTTTCTATTGTGTCTTGCTTTATATTTATAACAGTCAAACAAATTAATTACCTAGCAATAAAAGCAAGCAGAATTCTTGCTTCATTGCCCGATCAACATAATGCACCTGCTCCCTTCCCTATGATAAGGCTACAGAGATATCATGAAATTGCTTTCTTTCAATGATTAAAAAGCTAAAAGGCAAGTGCCTGTAATAATAATGCCATTTTCTCCCCACTAATCTAATCTTTGCCCTGTGGAAACTGCTGATGAGAGCTTACTTCTACTCTGAAATTTACATAAAAACTAACCATATCTTGTTTTTTGGAAAAGGACTGATCCCCCGAGGTTAGTGGCATAGAGAAACAAGATCTGGAAAATTATTGCAATTGAAATGATAGATAACCTTATATTAGGATCAAACAGAATTTACAATATATGGTTAACATTTTTGGAGTTTGAAAAAAATAAACATACAGACAGTAATATGAGGTTGACCAAACATAAATGGGTCTTTTAAAGGTGGCAAATACAGGGAATAAACAGAAGTGAAGCATGGCACATGATTCCCATCCGAAGGGACATATATAACCTGCTGCTATGATGTGATTTTATTATGTGATTTACAGAGGCAAAAAAGTAGAAGGGGAAAATTTCTGGAAGGTCTCGTGTGTAAAATAGAGTAACTATTTACATTTAGATGAAGTGTGCAGCAGACTACAGACTAGACCTTCTAAACTGGTATTCATGTTGTCACTAGCTACAGACCTGAGACCCTCATTATATTCTGCAGATTAAAAAAGGTGGAATTAAAAGGGGATTATTATGAATATGATTTAAAATCCTTGGGTGGAAATGTGAATTTATTATCTGAGTGGTAATAAGGTTAAAAATCTGTATAATTTAAATGATTTTTTTGCTGTTCATGTATGTTAATAGTTACAAGATAGAAAGGGTTTTTTAAAAAAAACCCTCTGTCACTGAATTTTTTAAAAGTTTGATTGTAAATTCTAACAGACTTGTCTACAGATAGTTTGCATTTACCACAGCCAATATTTAAGTTTAGCAATTAAATTACATCATACTTTTATTTTATTACAAAAAATATTACAAAAAAAGTGAGTGGTTTTAGCAACTGACACACCAAAATAATAAGAATGTGAAGTAGTGACTTGATTAGCAATATTTCACAATGCATGCACACAACCACCTCTGAGATCTTATAGGACAGTTTCAGGATACATGCAGATTTTTCTGTAAAATTTTTTCGCAACTTACTCTTGCTATAAGTAGTTATACAAACACGAGAGAGAAAGCCATAGCTTTTCAGCACTACAAAACAAACCTCAGAGCTGTACACATCTTGCACAGTTCAAAGGAAATGTAGAACATTTGATGAAGGTGGAAACTTAGCAGAAGTACAGACTCATACAAATTAACTTTCAATGTTTACTATGAATGTTTAACAATGAAATATAAACTACTCAAAAATCTTCTACATACATGGAAAATTAAATCTGTAAGTACCTTGCAAGAGGTGTCTCTTCTACACCTTAAATTGAAATGTCTGTTGCAATTCAGAATGTTGTAAGTACCTCATTCATTATATACTTTGCATTAAAAAAGCTTTTACCATCACCCTGGAGCCTTTTGGCTACATACAAAGAATAGGAAATACAAAATCTTTCTGGCCTCCTGGAAACTTTGCAAATGAGCCTGCACTTCTTGTACTCTGCCCCCTCTGAAGGCAGTGGAAGTGCCAGGTTTGTAAGAAACACAGAATCAGTGTCAAACATATATAGCTCTCTTTCACTACCCTTCCAAAATAAATTAAATTTAGGCATACATTAGACAATGATTGTAAAAACTATACAGTACATTAGAGGGGGAAATTCTCAAAGGAGTTACATCAGGGATTAATTTGACCCAAAGGCTTTAAAGTGTTCTACATGCTTTAACCTCATTCTTTGCTGCCTTGCTCTTCATGCACTCATTCGCACGTATACAGGTGAGTATAAAATGCTACAAGATCAGACTGGTAGCCTCTTACAACCTCTTTCCCCAAGTATACATGATTACAAAGGCAGCAAGACAGCAGCGGTTCATTTCCAAAGCATCTGTTCTGAGCGTTACCAGCAAGCGCTTAAGAATGACACGCAAAAACCCTCTGACAATGCAGAAAGCCTCTCCAATTAACTGCAATTCCCACACCACCCCCTTTGCAAACAATTTTGCTGCATTATTTTCCTGCCCCCGTAACCAACTCCAGAGAAAAATGTCAGACACAATCTCTTACAGTGGCATTATTTTAAGCCCTTTCTCTACACATTTTTCTTAGTCTCCCACCCACTGGTATTGTAACCACTATGTTGTCTATGCCCAGTCCTGCTCAGAGCAGGTAATGCAACAGTGGGAGATTTCAAGAAAAGTGCTAATGTAGACAGGGCCCTATATAGCAAAGCTTCACCACCCCCTCCCAAAACTTTTCCTGCAGAACAGCTTTCCCTGAGAGCCGGGGCACTGGAACAATGTGTAGAGTGGGGGTGCTGAGAGCCATTGAACCAAACTGTAAACTCTGTATATGATGGAAACCACTTCAAGCCAGGGGGTGCGGCAGCACCCCCGCACCCCTAGTTCCAGCACCTATGCCGGAGAGGCAGGCTGGGCTGTTAACTCCTCTTGCTGACTGCACAGGGCCATGCAACAGTTGGAGACTCGTACTACACTCTGCTAAGGAGGTTCAGGGGTCCTCTCCCTAGCGATGGGGAGACACGAACCAGATCGGGGTAAGGAAGAGAGGCGGGGGGCCGGGGGGACTCTCATAGGGGCTCTGGCCCAGCCACTGAGACCATATCGGGGGTGGCGTGGCAAACCCGCCCCCCCTGCTCAGCCGGGCCAGTTCAGTGCTGGGAGGGAGCCGGCCGGCTCAGCAGCAGCTGGGTCACCCCGTTAAGTCGAAGGGAAGGCGCCGGCACTCACCTGCCTCCAGCCTGTCAGACCAAGGCTGCAGCCGCCCCAGCTGCAGCGGCCCGCGCGGGGCTCGCGCCCTCCAGGGGGCAGGAGAGCGGCAGCCGGGCTCGCCCCGCCGGCGGTGGGAGTCGCGCCGGGACCGGCCCAGGGGAGCTCGCCGCGCTGGAGCCTGAGAACCTGCCCCGCCCGCGCAGCGGGGCCAAGGAGGAAGCGGAGCTGGCGCTGCCAGAGAAGAGGGTGTGGGCGGGGAGGCGGTGTCAATCACCGCAGCGGGAGCAAAGGCTGCGGAATTGGGGCTCCAGCCTCCCCTGGAAGGAGCGCGGGGGAAGCCGCTTCCCTCTGTGCGAGCCAAACCCGGGGAGCCTCTGCCAGGCACCGGCCCAGCAGCCACGTTACTTTGAAAAGCGGCGAGGGGTGGGGAGTGTCTGGCAGCCCCAGTCCCCCTGTACCCAACTCGCCTGGGCCCAAAGTCCAATGGGAATGTTGGCCGAGCTAGGAGCGCGGGATTTTACCCTGTCCGCTAATCCTAGCAACGGGAGAGTCCAAGCCAGGGACTTCAAGCAGCCCGACCGTTTTAAAGGAAAGGGCTAGTTCTGAGCTGGTGCTTTTGCACTCAGATTTCTGGCATGTTTAACATGTCTTCAGGGTGTAACCACAACGGCGTAGAAAGGTAAGATTGACATGACCTGACACTCTCCCTTGGAAGCCTACCCTTATAGTTTGAAAGTTTTTCCTAATCTCTAACCTAAAACTCCCTTGCTGCAGATTAAACCTAGTTTCTTGTCTTGCCTTCAATCATGTTTGAGGCTCTCCTTGTGGTTAATCTGCTGAGTTAGAGAGAGTGTTGTAGTTGCTGTTGGTTGGGTGCTTTGGGCAGGTAGCTGCAGTTGGTATTTGCCATTACAAACAGATAAGTCTAAAACTAGATGACTGGGCAACAAAATATTAGTTGAAATTCAATGTCGATAAATGCAAAGTCATGCACATTGGAAAGCATAATCCCAACTATGCATATAAAATGATGGGGTCTAAATTAGCTGTTACCTCTCAAGAAAGAGATCTTGGAGTCATTGTGGATAGTTCTCTGAAAACATCCACTCAATGTGCAGCGGCAGTCAAAAAAGCGAACAGAATGTTGGGAATCATTAAGAAGGATAGATAATAAGACAGAAAATATCATGTTGCCTCTATATAAATCCATGGTACACCCACATCTTGAATACTGTGTGCAGATCTGGTTGCCCAATCTCAAAAAAGATATATTGGAATTGGAAAAGGTTCCCAAAAGGGCAACAAAAAATATTAGGGGTATGGAACAGCTTCCATATGAGGAGAGATTAATAAGACTGGGACTTTTCAGGTTGGAAAAGAGGCGACTAAGGGGGGATATGATGGAGGTCTATAAAATCATGACCAGTGTGGAGAAAGTAAATAAGGAAGTGTTATTTACTCCTCAAAACACAAGAACAAGGGGTCACCAAATGAAATTAATAGGCAGCAAGTTTAAAACAAAAGAAAGTATTTCTTTACACAAGGCACAGTCAACCTATGGAACTTTTGCCACCCAGAGGATGTTGTGAAGGCCAAACCTATAACAGGGTTCAAAAAAACTGTATAAATTCATGGAGGATAGGTCCATCAATGGATGGTCAGGGATGGTGTCCTTAGCCTTTGTTTGCCAGAAGCTGGGAATGAGCGACAGGGAATGGATCACTTGATGATTAAGTGTTCTGTTCATTCCCTCTGAAGCACCTGGCCTTGGCCATTGGCAGAAAACAGGATACTGGGCTAGATGGACCTTTGGTCTGATCCAGAATGGCTGTTCTTATGTTCTTAAACTACAGGCCATCCAGTTGGAGTTGCTACAGCAAGGGTAGAGTGGAAGCCTTTAGCCACATATTATTTAAAATTTAATTATAATTTGAGTTGGAGGACTGATTTGCTCAAGGGATTAGTAATAGAATCTGTTTAGTCAGGCTGGAATCTAATTCACTATCAGCTGATGACTGTTCAGTAGCTTACCACTCAATTCAGGGTCTAGAAGATAAATATTCATTTAAAGAAAACACTAGTACTGATACCCATATGTGGCAGTTTAACAAAAAGGTCATGGAGAGACCGTTTTGGCCCCCTGGAAGGTCCATTCAGCTCAGGGTCATTCTTTGGATGGAGGACTTTAGTATCACTTTCCATCAGTTAAGAATCTTTCATCACTTAAAATGTGGTTGTAGTTTGAAAAGTTGTTATATAAAGGACAATGATGGCTGGTCCCTGGTTGTCTGTCAATGGCTTCCACATTAAAGTAGCTCTGTTTAAAAGGGAGAAATGTTGGGTTTATTCCCTTTAACTCACAGTCATGCAAACCCAAGCTGGCATATGAAACCCAAACTATAGGCTCTGGCTCACACATCAATCTCCTTTTAGAGAGCCAGTAACTAGAATGTTTTTAAGAATTGTGTTGACATAGGATACTGAAGTACACTTCATCTGAATAGGTGAAGTCAAGAGGAAACTTTTGTTGGTTAGAAAAGTAGTGAGGAGTGTCTGGGTGAAATGTAGGGTGTTGGCTTTGACCTTTATAAAGTCTTAAAAGGACTTGGTCTTGGCTTTCTTTTTGTGTGACAGAGCAGCAGTTGTAACACTGCTCTACAGCCAGAATGCTTCTGAAATAAATGTAGTCAAACTTTACTAATTTTGGGTCACTGAGAACGAAAACGATGCTTAAAATTGTTGATTGGCTCTAGTTTTCAAGATATGCTATTGGGTCAGTATATACGACCCTTGACTTGGGAATGGCGGAGGATAAGTGAGTTATAAAGGGAAGGGATCTCAATTTAAACCAGAAATGACTAAAATACATCTTTGACTGGATCTATGAATAAATCTATGACTGGGTTTGGACAGTACTTGCTTTTTAGGCAAAACAATGAATGATGCAATCTGAAGCTGGTATTGCNTACATCAAGAAAGATTGGCCACTCCGACAGTCATTGGAGCCTGGGAGGAAAAGTGTTCAGCATCCACCACTTGTTGAATCAAGGAAGATTTTGTTACCACCCTTACACATCAAGCTGGGTCTGATGAAGAACTTTGTCAAGGCCATTGACAAAACACAAGCAGCTTTCAAGTACCTCCGTGGAAAATTTCCAAGGTTAAGTGAAGCTAAGATAAAGGAAGGTGTCTTTGTTGGTCCTCAGATTCGTGAACTTCTTCGAGATGATGCATTTGACCATGCACTGCGTGGCAAGGAAAAGACGGCATGGAAAGCCTTCCAGTTAGTGGCAATAAATTTTCTCGGAAACAACAAGGCACACAACTACAGGTTGTTGGTGGAAAACCTCCTCAAGGCATACAAAAGCCTTGGTTGCAACATGTCACTAAAGATACATTTTTTGCACTCTCATCTAGATTTTTTTCCACCGAACTGCGGAGCAGTGAGCGACGAGCACGGCGAGCGATTTCACCAGGACATTGCAACAATGGAGAAACGCTATCAGGGCAAATGGAGCCCATCAATGCTTGCAGACTATTGCTGGACAGTGACAAGAGATGCTCCATTTAATGAATACAAGAGACAAGCCAAGAAGCGCCGAGTAGACACTGAATAGGACTAAACTATGTACATAATAGTTTTTTGCCTTTTGTTTCATAATAAATTTTATTTATATAACCCTTTTGCTGATTTTTAAAGTGTTACATAAACAGGACAGGTGAAATATTATCATGCAAAGCAACCATAAACACATGAAAAGACCTAGGTTTACAATTTATGATTAAAACTCTATCTACACAATATACATAGACATAAAATGTAAAAACTTAAATATCTTAGAAACAGTAGCCAATCAGTTGTTTTGTCATATTTGAATTCAGCACATCAAAATACATAATAAATATCACATTTTATCTCTGAAGCAGACGACTTCTCAAAAATTGTAGACCTATAATCAAAGAAGTCTCTTAAGCTACCAGACCTCAGTTTAAATGGGAGAGGGACAAAGTTAAAATATGCTCAGTGAGAGGTCCTTGAATCTGGAACTTGCTCAGCCTTGATCTAACTGAAAAAACAGTTAACTTTCCATAACTGTTGTTCTTCAAGATGTGTTGCACGTGTCCATTCTAGTATAAGTGTGTGCACGTCAGAGATTTTTCTCTCAACTCAGCATGAGTGGCCTTTGGTACCTTATGCCATGGCAGACAAGAATAAAGGACCCCTGTCCCGAGCCGTCTCGGTTTCTTCCTACCAGAAAGACTGTGATAAGGGGAGAGGAAGGAGGGTGGGTCGTGGAATGGACATGTGCAACACATTTCAAAGAACAGCAGTTACAGAAAGATAGGTAATATTTTTATTCTTTGAGTGATTGCACATCTATTCCACTGTAAGTGACTCACAAGCAGTTTGAACTGGAGGTGGGCTCAGAGTCCAACTTTAACATGGATTGTAGGACCACTCTTCTGAATCTGGCATTGTTTCTAGATGTGTGTGAGGCAAATATATAGTGCTATGGCCAGGTTGCTGCCCTATAAATATCCAGAAAGGCCACGTGAACCAGAAAGGCCACAGAAGCCACCTGGAACCTGGTTGGGTGAGCCACCACTTTACTCAGAGGTGTAACATCAGCCAATCAGTAGCATAAGCGAATACAGCTAGAAATCCAGGCAGAGATCCTCTAGGTCAGGGGTGGTCAAACTATGGTCCGGGGGCCACATCCAGCCCTTCAGATGTTTTAATCCGGCCCTCAAGCTCCCGCCGGGGACTGGGGTCCAGGGCTTCTTCCGCGTGGCTCCTGGAAGCAGCGGCATGTCCCTCCTCTGGCTCCTACATCTAGGGGCAGCCAGGGGGCTCCGCACACTCCCCCCATCCCAAGCGGTGCCCCCGCAGCAGCCATTGGCCGGGAACCTCATTTCTGGCCCCACCCCAGAGCCCTCACCCCCTCCCACACCTCAACCCCCAATTTACTAAGCATTAATGGCCCGCCATACAATTTCCATACCCAGATGTGGCCCTGCTCTAGGTGGATACTGGGTCCCTTTACTTTGCCTGAAACTGTGACAAAGAATTGAGACAAAGACCTGAATGGTCTAGTCCAATCCAGGTAAAAAGCCAAAACTCTTCTAATATCTAGAGCATGGTGCTTTTCTTCCCTTTTACTCAAAAAGGGCTTTGGAAAGATATTCGGTAAATAAAATCACTTGATTCTTGTGAAATTTGGAAACCACTTTAGACAGGAATTTAGGGTGAGGTCAAAGGAAAATATTGTCCCTAAAGAAAAGTGTATAGAAAGGCTCTGATATTAAAGTTCACAGCTCCCCTACTCTCCTGGCTGAGGTTACAGCAACCAGGAAAGCCACTTTCATAGACAGGTGTAACAGAGAACAAGTCACTAGGGACTCACAGGGGGGACCCATCCACTTTGCTAGCACTAAATTTAAGCTCCACTGTGGAACCAGGTTATGAACCCGTGGGTAAAATCTAAGCAAAACCTTTAGAAATCTGATGGACATAGGGTTTGAAAAAATTAATTGTTATCCATGGGAAGGTGGAAAGCGGAGACAGCCACCAAATGGACTCTGATGGAAGAGAAGGTTACTCACCCTGTGCAGTAACTGAGGTTCTTCGAGATGGTGTCCCCGAGATGCTCCACTTCAGATGTTGGTGTGTCCCTGCACCTTTGATCGGAGAATTTCAGCAGCAGTGCTCGTCTGGGTCGTGCATGTGCTCTCCCCATCTCGCGCCGTTGTCAGTGCCTATCTAGCGCCACGCGACCAGATTCCCCCAGTTCCTTCACCACCACCAAATCCATCGATTGAACTCTGAAATAGAGGGAAGGAGGGTGGGTAGTGGAGCACCCACAGGGACACCATCTCAAAGAACCTCAGTTACTTCACAGGGTGAATAACCTTCTCTTCTTCAAGGATTGTCCCTGTGGGTGCTCCACTTCGGGTGACTGAGGAGCAGTGCCCCTTGGTGGACTGAAGGGGCTTTGGAGTTGCGTGGGTAATTGATGATAGTACATTAAGTCCTACCAATGTGTCCCATCTTGAGCTCTGATCTATCGTATAGTGTTTTGTAAACGTGTGTGCGGACACTCAAGTGGCCGCTTTACAAATGTCCATGATTGGTACGTTGTTGAGAAAAGCTACTGAGGTTGATAATAACCTGGTAGAGTGGGTTTGGATCCCTAGTGGGGGTTGTATGTCATGCTGTTGGTAGCAAAGTGAATGCATCCAGAAATCCATTTGGACAGTCTCTGCTTGGAAATGGCAGAACCTTTAGATCATTCCGAAGTTGAAATAAAACGTCTCAGTGACTTTCTGAAAGTCTTGGTTCTCTCAAGGTAGAATGCTAGTGTGCGTCTGACATCCAGGGTGTGTAATACTGAGTCCTGTTTGCTTCTATGAGGTTTGGGGAAGAACGAGGGAAGATGGTTTGGTTGGTTCAAGTGGAAAGAGGAGGGTACTTTAGGTAAAAATGTAGGGTGAGGTCTTATGGTGATCTTATCTTTGAAAAAGATGTTATATGGTGGGTGCGCCATGAGGGCTCCTAACTCTCCCACTCATTGGGCGGATGTGATTGCAACTAAGAAGTCCATCTTCATTGACAGAGCATGTTGCTAATGGTTTGATGGGGCCCCAGTAGGGCAGCATAGTATCAAGTTCAAGTCCCAAGGTGAGATAGGTATTTCAGGGTAGACATTTCTCATGCCCCTAAGAAAATATTTGGCAGTAGGATGGGCAAATATCAATATCCCATCTACCTTGTGGTGAAAAGCAGTAATAGCGGCAAGGTGTTCTCTAAGTGAGCTAAGGGATAGGCCGCTGTTCTTTGGTTCTAGCGTGTATTCTAAAATCATTGGAAAGGGGGCAATAACAGGTCGGGCTCATTTGTTTTGACACCCAATGGTGAAGCTCTTCCATTTATGCAGGTGAGTATTCCATGTGGTTGTCCTACTGTTTACTAATAAGTCTTTCACCTGTTCTGAGCAGGTCAGTTTGTCATGCTGGAGCCTAGTAGGAGCCATGCTCTCAGGTGAAGTCTCTGTAGGTTTCGATGGTAAATCTGTCTGGCATCTTGTGAGAGAAGATTCAGCAAGAGTGGAAGAGTACACAGTGCACATACAGTCATCCTTAACAGGTATGAGTACCAAGTTTCTCTGGGCCATGTGGGGGCTATCGGGATGATTTTGGCCTTGTCGGCTCTTATTTTATGTATTACCTTTGATAGCAGAGGCGCGTCCCATTTGAAGAGAAAGGCGTCATCCAAGGAAGGGGGGCCCAACCCTGCTCTCGAGCAGAATTGCAGATATTTGCAATTCTGGGAGGTCACAAAGAGGTCTATGGATGGTCTATTTATGTGTAACAGTGTCTCGGTAGGAGACCACCTGCCCTGAATTGTTTGATGTGGTAGGTGAGCTCCCCAGCCTATCAAAGAGGCGTGGGTTGTGAGAATCATTGAAGGTGGAGTCTGTTTGAAAGGGACTCCCACACACACATTATTGGGTTGCGTCCACCAGTTTAGTGAGTCTTTGATTTTGAGTGGCATTATGAGGCCTCTGTTTAGGCTGTGTTTGTGTGGTATGTAGATGGTTCTTAACCAACCCTGAAGGCAGCGCATGTGAAGACACACATGTCGTACCATGAATGTGGTTGCCGCCATATGGCCTAATAGCTGGAGGCAGGTCTGTGCTGATATCTGTGGGCTCTTCAGTATGGTGGAGATCAGATTGACTATGAAGAGAAATCTGATTGGTGATGGTGACACTTTGGCCTCTAGAGCATTGAGATGCGGCCTGATGAAGTCCAGTTTCTGCACAGGTGTCAGTGCTGATTTTTGTACGCTAAGTTGTAGTCCCAGCCATGAGAGGAGGGTGATTTTTGTGTGTGTAGTGTCTATGGCATCTGCCTGGGTGGTGCTTTTAATAGGCTATAGTCCGGATAGGGAAAAATTGTCACTCCATGTTTCTGGAGGTGTGTGGCCACTACCACGAGCACTTTGGAAAACACCCGAAGTGCTGTCGAAAGGCAAAACGGCAGAACCTTGTACTGATAGTGTTCTGTCCCTGGAGTAAATCTGAGGAACCTCCTGTGTGCATGATGCATGGTTACATGAAAATAGGCATCTTGGAGATCACAGGCTAAAAACCAGTCCCCCTGTTCCAGTGCTGGTATTATTGTTGCTAATGTGACCATCCTGAACCATTGGAACCTTACGAATTTATTGCGTTTTCAGAGGTCTAAAAAGTAGGCCTCCATCCGCCGTTCTTTTTCTGGGTTAAGAAGTAGTGGAAATAAAAACCCTTCCCTCTGTGTTATGATGGTACCTGTTCCACGGCACCCAGATGTAGGAGGTGTTTTACTTCTTTCTGTAGAAGGTGTTCATGAGAGGGGTCCCTGAAGTGGATGTGTGGGATGAAGATGAATGGTATCATATAACCTGAATGGATTATTTCTAGAACCTATTTGTCCATGGTGATGGATTGCTACGCTGCGTTGAAAGGGTTCAAGCGGTATCCAAAATGGGGGATGGTTAGTGATGGTGTCAGCACTGAAGAATGGGGAGGTCTTTTGGGCCCTCAACATTGTTGTTTTGCAGAGGGCTAGCGGGATGTTGATGATTGAGTTGGAGGTTGGCGGGATTTTGATGATTGAGTTGGAGGTTGGTGATGCTTTAGAGGCCTCTGTCTTTGCCTTTGTGTGTTGTAGTGCCTCCGTTGTGAGGCGTACAGGACAGACTTGGCACACTGAGTGGGATAGTATTTACCGTTTTCTTTTTTGTGCAGGTGTGTATGTAAACAGGAGCGAAGCGTCACCCTCAAGTCTTTCAGGGTATGAAGGGACGCATTTTTTGCCATGAAAAACTACTGGCCATCCAAGGGAAGGTCCTCCATGATGGATTGTACCTCCGATGGGAAGCCAGACAGGTGCAGCCACGAAACCCAGAGCATAACTATGGCAGTAGCCATGGAGTGTGCCGCTGTATCAGTTGCATCTAGAGATGCCGGTAAGGTGGTTCTGGATAGAAGTTAGCCTTTCGAAATGATGGACTTAAATTGGTCTCTTTTGTCCTCCGGTATGATGTCAATAAATTCAGCAAGTTTTGAATAATTTGTGTGTTCGTATTTGACTATTAGGGCAGTGTGACTGGCAATCTGGAACTGAAGAGTGGCGGATGAATAGGCCTTGTGGCCAAAGAGATCCAGACATTTCCACTCTTTGTCATATAGGGTGGATCTGGCTCGTTGTCTGCCTCGTTGGTTGACAGCATCGACCACTGGCGAGCTCAGTGTGGAGTGAGAAAATAAGAAATCTAGTCCTTTAGAGGGAATGTATTTCTTTTTATCCACTCTCTTGCAGGGGGCGGTATCGTAGCCGGAGTCTGCCATATGTTTTTGGCCAGCTCCATGAGTGTCATTTATGGGAAGTGCAATTTTTGATGAGGAGGATGTATGGATAATGTTCATTAATTTGTGCTTGGACTCTGGGACCTCCTCTAGAGGGATCTCCAGGGGATCAGGCGTTATGGCCTCCTTTGGGGACAAGGAAGAAATGTTGGTTGTTGGTGTTGTGTCTTGTTCCCGGGCCTCCTCCTGTTCTTCAAAGCTTTCCTAAGCGGGCTCTGAAGGTACAGTAACTGAGTGTGGTGGGGGAGATCTAAATCTCTCCCTGTATAGGCTCAAGGGCCTGGGGTACTGTTGCCTGTATGCCCCCCCCACCCCAGGGGTCCCAGTAGGGCCACTAAGTGGGGAATGGTATAAGCGGTGGCATCCATGGGAGGGCCATACCAGGTCTGGGTGTCAGCCCTGTGGTGAGCTTTAGGCTGTACAGGTGGACCCAGCACTGCAGTAGATTGAATGGGAGAGGAGTGGTGAGATGAGAAGGCACCCACCCTCCTCTTCACTATCTTCTTCCTTGAAAGAGAATGGTGAGGGCAGAGGTGAAGTAGGCTGACACGGTGCTGTGCATGCTGGAGAAACATTGGTGCCAAAGAGGGGTGATTCCAGCATCGATGAGACATGGAGGTCCACATGATGTAGGAAAAGGTGCGGTGCTGATGGTTTCAGTACCAAGGTGGTCAGTGCCAACGGTGCTGTTGTAGTCGCGGTTGTTGGTGCTGGCATTGGAGTGCTTTGTGCTATTGGGACAGGAGGTGGTGCCTTAACGTGCATGGAGCATTTCCGTGTCACATCTTTAGGAAGCTTTGTTGGTGTCATAGTGGAGGAGGTAAGTTTCTGTTTGCTCCTCGACTCTGAGCCTGCCCACTTAGGGTCACTGACTTTCATGGCACGTGTGGTACCGGAAGACCCCGATGCCTCATAAGTACTTAGCTGTGGTGTGGTCGGTACTGAGGATGAGGAGCAGGCTGGAGACTCTTCTTTTTGTCGGCTCTATGAGAGGAGAAGTCAAAGCCCTTTTCCTCGCTACCTTTTTGGAGGAGTGAGCCTTCTGCTGTGAGGCAGGTGAAGTCACCAGGGAACATTGTCCAGGGGGATTGGAGGGGGTGTCTGCAGACCTGGATCAGATGCTGGGCGCATAGACGTCTCCATTAACTGAAGTTTGAGAGACAGGTCTCTGTCCTTCAGATTGGTGCAGTGAGAGGATTTTTGAGGAACACGTGTCTCCCCTAGACACCAGACACAGAGTGCCTGTTCAAGACTGGGATCACCTCTTGGCAGGAAAGGCAACACTTGAAGCCCAGTGAACTGGGCATGGCTCAAGTCATAGTGGTTCAACCCTAACGATGAACACTGACTAAGCTAAGGGCTTTTCAAACTTGGAGTAAAAAGGGGAAAGGAAAAAAAAAAATTTTTTTAAGAAAATAAATATATATATAACTAGGGTACTAAAGACTACTCTAAACTATTTTAACACTAAGTATAGCTATCAATCTTAACACTGCTGGGAGCTCTGTCTCAGGCAGAGGACAGCTGAGAAGGAACTGACCGGGGACTGGTCATGTGGCACTAGATAGGCACTGACAACAGCGCAATACAGGGAGAGGACATGCACCCAGATGAGCACTGCTGCTGAAATTCTCTGATCAAAGGTGCACGGACACACCAACACCTGAAGTGGAGCACTCACAGGAACACTCTTCAAAGCAGGGCTTTGGAGCGGAGCCCAGAGTTGGAGCGCGGAGCAGTGGAGCTGCAGGTTTTTGCCCAGAGCTGGAGNTGCGCTGAGTGCTGCAATTACGGAAAAGTGTGACGCAAGACGCAACATTTAAGATATCACAAACAGGTATATTGCAAAAAAAAAATATTTTTGTTTATTGATATATTAGATATCACGAGATATTAACCACTTAAGCTCATTTCTCACACGGGCTCCTGTTACCGGTACATTTGTTCATTTGTACATGCTCCTGTATCACTCTGGCGGACTTATTTTATATGTCATCTGTTCAACGGTCTTTTGGTAGCGTTGTTTGTAATTTTAAATTTACTGAGAAAGTCGTGTTCAGCAGGCATATAAATATACAGTAAACATTTTTGCATAAATTAGGAGTGATTTTTGTGATATATCGAGAGTGATTGGGAAATGTCCAACACAACTTTGGGGGTGAATCCTTAGGTCATTTTAAGAAAAAACGTTTGTGAACATGTGTCCTAAAATTCTTCCTAAGGGAGCTACAGTCCCTTCAAAGAGGTGATGAAAAGTTAATTTCTGATTAATATCTCAAAAACGCTTTAGTATAAAGTAATGAAATTATGTCTGTGTCTTAGCGTTAGTATGTGCTACCATATTACATTATCCAAAATTATTTAAACCATAGGCGTCCCGAACTGGCGGTTGGTCATTTTTATTTCATATTTCAAGAAAGGCTTGTCATCGACTGCCCCGGCTACGAGTGGTAATATTATGTTCCATAATAAGTTAATAATTTTTGGTTATTTATTATTACGTTTACAATTTATGGTTCCAAAGTTGAAAAATAGGTAATAAGTAAAATTGTTTGTATCATTCTAAGCATCTAAGCAGATTAAAATTTTTAAACAGTTTTCTCGGAAATGGTTAATTATACAAAATAAATTAAGAGTACCATTTTAATGCATGTTTTAGCATTAAATCATATTCCAGGGTCGTATCTGTTAAATAGTCGAAGATTTAAAAAATATTAAATAAAATTGGCCCAGTCCCCCCAGTTCATGATGCCTGTAATTTAAATAATTTTATTTGAATGATGTTGTATGATAGAACGTTGGAAATAAACTTTAACGGGAAAGCAGATTCAAATTGCAAGCACAGTCCTTTTAGTAAAGAGAGCAAATTTTTGGAAATATGTTTTTCCTTCATCAGGCTGGAAACATTATACAAGATAGAACCTGTTATTTGCTCTATCTATTCAGGCTGATGAAGCAAAAACATATTTCTGAAAATTTGCTCTCTTTACTAAAAGGACTGTGCTTGCAATTTGAATCCGCTTTCCCGTTAAAGTTTATTTTCAACCTTGTAACCTGTAGCCTCGTTACTTCCCAACAATTAATGTTGTAGAACAGCGATAGCACGTACTAACGCTATGGCACATACCAAATTTCATTTATATATCTATATTAAAGCATTTTTGAGATATTAATTAAAAACTTGGAAAATATGTCAAATATTTTTATCGCAAAATTTCATAAGAAAAACTAACTTGCAATTTATAAATAAAATGTATATTATGTATATTAAAATACTTCTTACTTCATTAAAACAGCAAGAAACATGTTAAAATATTAAAATATACTTTAAATAATAATTTTGTGTAGAAAGAAAATGCGATCATTTTTGTCCAGAAAATCCAAAATAAATTCAAAGTACCTTAAGTNAAAATACTTCTTACTTCATTAAAACAGCAAGAAACATGTTAAAATATTAAAATATACTTGAATAATAATTTTGTGTGGAAAGAAAATGCGATCATTTTTGTCCAGAAAATCCAAAATAAATTCGAAGTACCTTAAGTGGTTAAGATATCACAAGCAGGTACATTATAAAAAAATGTAATGCTTTTGTTCATCGCTTTTCGAAGATCATAACAAGAAATATTTGGATGCGGTAGCAGCACAAGAAGATTTGGCCATGGCTTCAACAAAAAAATCAAATCTGCCCCCCATGATTGATAGCCGATTTACGGAAAAGGATCTCAACGATGTCTTTACTTTTGAATTTGAAAAGCCCAAATTTGGGCTTTTGGGAAAAGCAAAGAAGAAATCGGCAACATGCAAGGTGGAAAAGGAAGTGAATGGTGAGCTCAAACCATGTAGCTTCAAGACAAGTGAAGCAAGTGCCGTGAAAAGTTTCAACCTTTGGCGGCATGTAAAACGTAACCATCCTGAAAACTATGCGGCTCTGGTTACAAAAAAGGACCAGGAAAATGAGGCAAAACAGAAAGCTGACGCGGCTAAACGACGTTCATCTGGCTCTTTGAAAACTCCTGGAGAAAAGATTTTTTGCGGCGCTTCATCTGAAAAGAAACTCAAAATTGAGCAAACAAAACTTGACTCATATTTGAAGTCCTCAAAGGTTACAGTCACCATGGATGCCAATATTTTCCGTGAAGGGCTGATGGAAATGGTTTGCTTGAGTTCAACACCACTCACTACCTTCAGGCTAAAGAACAAAGGATTCCAAAAAATTGCAGGTGAAATGGGTCGGCAGCTTGGCGTTTCGACGGGGCACAATGCGGTTCATCATTTAGTTGTCAGCACAGCTGAGTCTGGTCGCAAAGAGCTCAAGAAAGCTTTGGAGCAAAAATTGTGCTACCTGAAAATGGATGCGGCAACCTGTTGAAACAGAAATTTCCAGGCAATCAATACTCAGTACTACGAAGAAGGAAAAGATAAAGCTGTGGTAAAAACCTTGGACATATTCGACACTGAAGGGTGTCACAGTTCTTCGTACGTGAAAAGTCAAGTAAAAGCTATTTTAGAAAAATTTGGGATCAGTGAAATGCAAGTGCTGAGCATCTGCATTGACAATGCAGCTAACATGACGTGTGCTGTCAAAAATTTCAGCGAGGACAATGAAACCATTTCTACCTCTGAGAACAGGGATGTGGACAGAACTGAAGCTATTTTGCCTGATGAAGGAACTAAAGGAATGGATGAAATCGAACTCAACATGGATGCTGCTGTGCAATGGGTTAATGACCCTAGCCTCATACTTCCAACATGGCTTCATGAGGACGACTCAAAAGTCCAACTGATGAGGTGTAGTATTCACACTCTTCAGTTGGCAATCTGTGATGGACTGAACAAAGAACATGCGAAGAAATTACTGGCAAAAATTTGACAAGTAGTTGTCAAACTACGAACCCCAAGTATTCGAAGTGTTCTGCTTGATCTACATGGGGTAACTCAATCATTGGATACTGTGACTCGCTGGGGTTCAACATTTGCGATGATTGATCAGCTTCTCGTTTTTCAATCTTACTGTGAACAAGTGGCTGCTGCTGGAACAAGAGAACTCAAGTTAACAAAAGCTGAATGGACGAAGTGAAGAACCCGCGAGATCTCTTGGCAAAGCCAAACAACCATGAATCTTCAACCTGTCGATGTAACCTAGGGAGTTTTAATGAAGGAATGGCGAAAACTGTCAAAATTCTTGCAAGAAAATGGTGGACAAATTGCAGAAGGAATACTATCCTCCATGCAGAAACGCGAAGAGAAGCTTTTTACAATATTCATTTCCTTGCTGGAGTTTATGTTGACCCACGGTATCGGATTCTTTTTACCTCAAGGGAAATACCAAAGGCAAAGGAAGGGCTCCTTGATATTGCTCGACGACTCAAAAAACAAAATCTATTGCTACATTTGAACTCGGCAAAAGAGGTTGAAGAAAATGAAACACAACAAAAGGAGTCATCAACAATTGAATTTGCGGTTTCAGAAAGTTCACATCCTTCAGAAATAGTAGGCTATTCTCAAACTTCTGTCTCCACTCTGAACTTGTTCGAGCGTCCATCCCTGAGACATCTTCAACCATCACGGGGAAATGGAGATAATTCAAGCATCAATTCTTCAGAAGATGACGACTTCGAAAAGGAATTGGATAAACAAGAAAGAGGCCAATGAGTTTCTGCAATTCATAATTGTAATGAAGCATTATTCGAGAGAAACTTTCGGGAAGATTGTGAGGCGATGGAGTCTATTGGTAGGCTAAAAGTTAAGTCTGTTTTTGAGGCCATTCACAGCTACCCACACCACATTCAGGCTGCCTGTAGAATTGCTTCGAGCATGCCAACAGCTCAAGCTAGTGTAGAGCAACTGTTTTCGGCTTTAAAGTTAATTTTAAATGATTTGCGGCAGGCTATGAAAGATGACTTGATTGCTGCAATAATTTTTTACAGAATGAATTATGAATGATTCTAGTTTGTATCATTGTTGATGACATTTAAATTGTTTTAAAAGTCTGAATAAAAATAATGTTTTTTTCAAAATTACAGTATGCACTTTTTTATTTAGTTAAAAATTAATTTGAGTAGCAGAGTCGGAGCAGAGCTGCAGCAGTCACTATTGGTGCTGGAGCGGAGCTGGAGCAATTCAAAAATTTGATTGCTCCAAATCCCTGCCTCAAAGAAGAACTAACAGCTAATCTTTGCTGTTTCAGAAACATAAAATAGTCTGAGATATGGCAAATCAGAGCTTGACCTGGGAGAATGCCTATTTGTATGGATCAGAGAGAGAATCTCTTCCATTTAATAAGGTATGTCAGTGGTTCTCAATCCACAGCCCAATCGGCACACAGCTGCGGCCCATGTGACATCCTCAGGGCCATACAGGTACTATATATATTGTGTGGCTGCAGCCCATGTAATACATAGGCAGCTGCATGTACAGCCCACATGGTAAAGAAGCCACACTGTCAGGTAGAGGACCTGACAGTTGGGATGAAGGAGGAGGACATGGTCCTGGGAGATCACATCCGTATCTCTTCGGAGCAACAACAGAGGTCTGACCGATAGGGCTGTCAGGGTTCCTTCCCCACTCTGAACTCTGGGGTACAGATGTGGGGACCCGCATGAAAGACCCCCTAAGCTTATTTTTACCAGCTTAGGTTAAAAACTTTCCCAAGGCACAAATTCCACCTTGTTTTTGAACAGTATGCTGCCACCACCAAGTGATTTAGTCAAAGAATCAGGGAAACAACCACTTGGAGTCCTATTCCCCCAAGCCCTGCACCCCCGTTTCCTGAGGAAGGCTTGAGAATAATATCCTCACCAATTGGTACAGGTGAACACAGACCCAAACCCTTGGATCTTAAGAACAATGAAAAATCAATCGGGTTCTTAAAAGAAGAATTTTAATTAAAGAAAAGGTAAAAGAATCACCTCTGTAAAATCAGGATGGTAAGTACTTTACAGAATAACAAAAGACTCAAAAACACAGAGGATTTCCCCTCTAGGCAAAACTTTAAAGTTACAAAAACAGGGATAAACCTCCCTCTTAGCACAGGGAAAATTCACAAGCTAAAACAAAAGGTAATCTAACGCATTTCTTTGCTATTACTTACTATTTTTGCAAGACTAGATGCTTAGTTCAGATATGGCTTAGGGAGATGTATTTTCCCTGCCCTGTTTCCTTGTTGACTCCGGGAGACACAGACAAAAAACCTTCCCCCACAGATTTGAAAGTATCTTCTCCCCTTATTGGTCCTTTTGGTCAGGTGCCACCCAGGTTATCTGAGCTTCTTAACCCTTTACAGGTAAAAGAGGAATTAACCCTTTACAGGGTAAAGAGGGATTTTATGCTACCCTTAGCTGTATGTTTATGACAGGGGCTAATAGAGTCAAAAATCAAAGCTGATGAGGCTATCCTGGGGCTATTAGAATAAGGTGAATGGAATCTTGCTTGACTTTGGATAAGACCATAGGCAGGAACAGAACTGGAGGGAAGGCATACAACAGGCTTTTGACCAGGGAAAGAGGAAAGCATGTCAGTGAACCCAGGCAGTGACCCATGACATTTTTGTTTTCTCTTGTTGCAAACAGGTCCATCTAGGAAGTTCCCCACTGCTGGAAAATGGACCTAGACACATCCAGTCAAAGAAATCACTCCTGGTGACCTGTGAATGAATGAACTCCCTCAGCAAATATTCATAAGTTCTGTCCACCAGTCCAGGGAGGACAAAACCTGAGCTGGTACTTGAACCATCTTGTCCATGTGATGATGGGCCAGTGAGTACACCGAGGCTATCCAATGCTCTAGATCTCTGAGGTGTAGAAAGACATGCTGCACCACATAAATCAGTGGTTCTCAAACTGTGAGGTGCACCCACCCCCGGGCAGAGCTGGAGCCAGCCCCCACAGGGGTGGGGAGGTAGTGCCACACTTCCAGCCCTGCTCTGCCCCCAGACCAGCTCTGCTTCTAGGCCCAGCTCTACCCTCATTCCCTCCTGACCCACAGACCAGCTCTGACCCAAGCCACAGCTCCATTCCTCCCACCGGGCTCTCCTCTCATTCCCTCTGCCCCCAGACCAGTTCTATGCCCCAGCTGCAGCTCCACTCTGCCCCCTGCTCCGCCCTCATTCCCTCCCCACCCCCAGACCAGCTCTGCCCCCTGCTGCAGCTCCACTCTGCCCCCTGCTGGGCTCTGCCCTCATTCTCTCTCTGCCCCCAGACCAGCTCTGAACCCAGCTGCAGCTCTATGTTGGTCCCTGCTTCACCCCCAGGCTGGCACTGCCCCCAGCTGCAGCTCTACTCCACCCCCTGCTCTGCCTCTAGCCCAGCTCTGCCTTCATTCCCTGTCTGCCCCAGACCAGCTCCGGCTCTAGCCACAGCTCCTCCCACATCCCCAATTCTGCCCCAGCTCTACCTTCTGGGATATTGTTTTCTTTTTGGGAAAGCTAGGGAGCGTTTAAAAATCAGTCATAACAAGAAACTAGCTCCAACCTTTACTGTGGAGTCCCTATTGCCACATCAAAAGATGAGTCAAGAAAGCAGTTCTGCTGAGTAAGGAGTAGTTATGTTTTTTACATAGTCACTTTTCTGGCCATACATTTAAAAAGAAAGTATTACAGTTTATAGGAAATAGCCACAATCTTGTCTAAGGGCAGGTGCCCATTGGAATAGCCACATTTAAAATGTTACAGTAATATAAGTAGATTGTCTGAATATGGATGAGCTAATCTTCTCCCCAAAAGGCTTCATTAAGAACTATGCACATGCCAAACTAAGACAGCCTTTTTCACAACAGAAAAAATATAAAAAGGTGCAAGTTTATTTACTGCTTTGTTCAAACAAAAACTGGCTTTGCCAGTTTAAATTAAGTTTGACAGAAACAACTGCAAAAGTACAATATAACAATAAAAAGAAAAATCACATGAACAGCAACTCCAGAAAACCTTCACTGCTGCTATTTATTCTCTGTTCTGTTTATTTTGCCATTTTCTCTGGATCTGATTGTCCTGCACCTGGGAGCAGAAGAGCTGAAAGGTAAACTTGAGAAGCACATTGCTCAGCAGCCAACTTGCAGGGCAACTTTGACAACAAAAAAGATTGTTGCTTTCTTTGTGTTCTATATATAATTGCAGGGGTATGTATTCCATCTGTTATGAACATATTTGTTCTTCCTCACACCTCAAAAGAAAAAACACTGGGAGTGTCAGTTGCTAACCATTCCCATATGAGAAGGCAGAGGTAGGAAACCTCAGACTAATTTCAGGACCAATCTGATCCTACTGAAATCAGTGGCAAAATTGTTTTGTGGACTTCAGTGGGAGTAAGATCAGACCTCAAGCTGCAGAGAGCCAAGGTGGAAGCAAATTACAATATGGTAGAAAGGAAGACCAGCTAGCAATGGAGGTCTTTAGATGGGAACATTATATATCATAACTTTATTTTCAGTTTTTCTATTTGACTATTTATAAATGTTAAGTGTATACATTCACAGACTTACTTTTTTACCTTCTGAAAGACACAACTGTGTTAAAAAAGCCTTACTGACATTGACTTAATGTGTCAGCTAAGGATACGTTTTTAAACCCAATCCAACCCAAATTACATGTGCCATGACATAAGAAAAATAAAATATTTTCCTCAACTCATCCAGATAGTAATTTTTTTTCCTTTTGAAAAATGTCCCAAACTCAAAACCTTCTTGGACTTTCTGGTGGAGGAATCCTTTTCCACATGCTCAGGCAATCACACTTCTTGCCACCACCAGAGTTACTAATTCATTCACTTCCCTTTTATACAATGCCTCTGCTGGGGATCAACTAGAAGTTGTAGAGGTTCATATAAAAGTATTTGTTTAATACACCTCTACCCCGATATAACGCTGTCCTTGGGAGCCAAAACAATCTTACCGCATTATAGGTGAAACTGTGTTATATTGAACTTGCTTTGATCTGCCAGAGCGCGCAGCCCCGCCCCCCTGGAGCGCTGCTTTACTGCGTTATATCCAAATTTGTGTTATATTGGGTCGCGTTATATCGGGGTAGAGGTGTATATAAGAATATACTTTCCCCAAGTGCCCTACTTCTTGTGTAATTAAAGTAGTTGTGAATTAAAGATTTCACTTCCTCACAGATCCTCCAGTACGGATCAATGAGACAGTGTATGTAATTCCTTAAGCCCTTGGGGTGCTAGATATCAAGTATATATTTTTGTTAAAACAATTTTATTCATATTGAGATAGCTTCCCCTTCCATATCATGTTATTAACCCTCATTTAAACCCTTATTTAAAAGCCTTCCCCAAGCATTCATGAATGCTTTCTTAAAAAACATCTTTTAAGGCTTGAAAAATCTAATTTCTGAACTCAACATATTTCTATTTCTGTAGGCTTAAGAAGAGGCATCTCACCTGGAGTGGCCCTGTTTGCTGCTGCAGGCCTTGCTGCTATGTAACACTCT
Organism: Platysternon megacephalum; assembly: GCA_003942145.1. Lineage (NCBI taxonomy): Eukaryota > Metazoa > Chordata > Testudines > Platysternidae > Platysternon > Platysternon megacephalum. Next base: position 809,542 of record QXTE01000113.1, on the reverse strand, counting down.
ATAGCTTGTACTCAGAAGGAAGGGTGCATTAATATTGGGCTGGACTAGTTGGTGAGATGTAGACATCCTAGTTCTGGTATCAGAATTCTGCTACCAAAGTAATCTCTAGACTGTGGGCATTTTATCTGGTGAAAAGATTAAGCTAAAAGAAGCTGGCTGAGCACAGGCAGGAGAATTTGAACTCTCTCTAGAACAGTGGTCTCCAACCTTTTTAAGCACAAGATCACTTTTTGAATTTAAGTGCAATCCAGGATCTACCCTTCCCGAGGCCCCACCCCCCTCCCTCCATCACTCATTCTCCCCCACCCTCACTCACTTTCACTGGGCTGGGGCAGGGGCGCGACTCTGGGCTGGGGTCGAGGGGTTTGGAGTGTGGGAGGGGGGTCTGGGCTGAGCCTGGGGCAGGGGGTTGGGGTACAGGAGGAGGTGAGGGGTGAGAGCTCTGGGAGGGAGTTTGGGTGTAGGAGGGGGCTCCGGGCTGGGGTGCAGGAGGAGGTTTGGGGTGTGGGCTCAGGTCTGGGGCAGGGATTCGGGGGTGCAGGAGGGGGTACAGAGAGCTGGCTCTGGGAGGGGGCTCAGGGCTGGGGTGCAGGCTCCCAGCAGGTGGCACTTACCTTGGGCGGCAGGGCTAAGGCAGGCTCCCTGCCTGTCCTGGCCCCACACTGCTCCCGGAAGCTGCCAGCACATCGCTGTGCTGCGACCCCTGGCGGGGGCACCTGACTCCACATGCTGTCCATCCCTGCAGGCACCACCCCCACAGCTCTCATTGGCCACAGTTCCCAACCAATGGGAGCTACAGGGGCAGTGCTTGCAGGCAGGAGTGGCGCGCGGAGACCCCCTGCCTCTGCTCCCCCCTCGTAGGGACTTGGAGCCTGCCTTAGCCCTGCAGGATTTTTAGCGGCCGGAGATTGCAATCGACTGGCAGAAGCTCAGTGATCGACCAGTCGATCGTGATCTACCAGTTGATGACCACTGCTCTAGAAGCAGCCAGCAGCAGGAGCTTTCAGGGGAGTGAGAAAAAAATTAATCTGGTAATTGGTCAGTTTGCTTTGAAACAGAAAAAAACCCATTGGTCCAGACTGTTCACATGTTAATAAGAGTCTACCTGCAGGAATTGTTAAAAAGATGTTGAAATGGTTTCTGTCTAGCAGGGTGTTATGAATTTCTCCTGCTGAGTTTCTGGAATTATAAAGGTAAGGGGAACAATGTTTTGTATAAGCCACTTCCCTCTGAAAAAGAAAATCAGATGAAGCATGTGACATGGACTAAGGTGAGAGGCACTTTTCTGTTAACTGTGGCTCCTGTTAATAGTAAGTGATGTTTAAGTAAAATACCTTCTGTTGGCTTACCCTGAAATGGTGTCCACAGCCTTAAGTAAGCAGAACCCAGTAAAACACAAATCACTGGATGAATTAATCACAAATGAACCGAGAATGGCTGCTGATCAGATAACAATATTTCAATTCCTTTTGAAGTACTTTAGCATGCTTTGTTACACAAACTCAAATAAATGTTATAGCATTTCATAAATAGCTGAGAACAAGTTAAATAAAACTTCAACAGATTTAGTATGATTTTATTCATTCTAAAAAACAAATACAATTATGTTCTCAAATTCAAATCTGTAAAAAATTACTATTCCTGAGATTGTTTGCAAATAATAAAATGATTAAGTGAAATATGAAGGCATAACAAACATTACAGTATTTAGTGTGCCTAAATGTCACATACAACATACCAATAAGAAACAGAAATGATAAATAAATGGATTATTTTCATATGTTTATTTCCAAACAAGAATACTATAATAAAATGACAAGAAAACTGCCCTACCACCAAGATCCCACAGTATGGGGAAAGATAAACCACTGCAAAATGTTATATAAACATTTAAATCTGGACACATTCAATATTCTTTCCTGTTTTAAGGGGTGAAAAGAGGTATGTTATTAAAAAGATTAAAAGGCTGCTGTCAGAAATAGGAGAAAACTATAAATACTGTCCTGGTTTAGTTCATTACACAATTTTCACTTAGGAAATGAAGCAAAGTTTAACATGCTTGAATGAAGTAACAGTCTCAAGACTTTTAGAATATACTGTTATAGCATACAATGCTCAGTGAACTAATACTGTCCAAATCCCCTCATCAGTCTATAGCTGAACAAGAATCTCAGCAAGGTTTTAGTTTTTTAAGTTACATTGGTGATTCACAAACTAAAGCCAGATCAGTTTATTTCTCCCACCTTTTTTTCCTCTCCCCTCCCTTTCATTCTTTGATCTCAATTTCAGTTAAATGCAGTGATGGTGCCAGTACCAGCCCATAGATCCTGTCAAAGCTCTCTCTTATTTTAATATTGTATTCATTTTTAACTTGCACAAATATAGAACAACTAAATGCTCCTGGAAACGAGGCCTAAGCCAGTTCCAAATTCATGACTAAAGGCCATCTTCTGTTATGTTCCTCCTGCCCATCCATTCCACCTCAGAAATCTTAGTCTCTATGTACAGTCTATACTGCAGTAAGAGTAGCAGTAAGAGGTCCATGTATATAGGGGAGTATTAAATTCTGGTTTGCTGAGTATTTTCTAAACAAAGGCCAGCCCTGAACATTATTATGGAAGTGTCACATCTAAAACTGTTATTTTGAAGCAGTATTCTCTTAATCTGGCTCTAATCAGTTCTGATTAAAAAAGGCAATACCAACAAGTTTCTTAAAACAATCTTGAGCTTTTACTTTTTGATAGATAATATAACATCATCAATTAACTGATTTTTCTATGCAGCCACAGAGCATTGTTTCTTTTAACATGAATACTTGAAAATTTATGTTTCTTGGGGTGGACCTTTGTATACCATGTACAGTCTTGAGGATACCTCATTTTTTCTTCCTTAACCTCTCCCTCTTCATGCCCTATGTTACCCACATTAGTCTTATGGATAAGGATAATCAAATTCCCTTCAGACCCCATCAACAATGCTTTTTAAATCAGACTGCAGCCTCAGTGTTGAATGGCACAAATTATTCCTTCTCTCATATTCTGGAGCGGAGTGCAGAATTCCCAGCCTATTAGCAGCCCAATGAGCAAAAGGAGAATACCAAGGTCTGATCCCACAGCCCTTACTCATACCAATAGTCCCATTAATGTTAGTGGGACTACTCATGTGGCTAAGTACTAGTCACTTAAATAAAGATTGCAGAATCAAGCCTCAAAAATTAAACCCAGGTCTCCCGAACAGAAGACGAGAGAATTGTTGCTAGAGAGCAAGGCTAAACTTAAGCATTTTTGTTATAAAAATATATATGTTACAAACAATTGTTTTTGCACATTATTCCTCAAAATACTTTTTTTAAAGTTTTTTTTAAGAACGCTTTGTTTTACTATAAAAAGTTTTGATATGTGCTATACATACCAGTAGGTTTTAGAGGAAATGAGCGGCATTTGAAAGCCACCACAAGTGATGTATGTATGTGTATGTATATAACACATACCAGAGTAAACCATTAGAATGACCAATCCTCCCTGCCCCCAAAGAAAAGACTGACTACATAAAACATTTTCAAAAGGTTTCCCTGTGTTACTATGGTCACAAGGGTGAAGAAGTCTCCATAAAAATTAAGGGAAAGGGCCAAGTGGAAAATCATTAGAAATAAAATAACAGAATTATTTTTCACTGTTTCCAGACATAGAAATGGTAATAAACCCAGACAGGTTATAGCAGGGAGAAAGTTTTACCTAGGCTTTACAATTCATATTAAATCCATGTATAGTGATAGGTTTATAAAATGATTTGGAAGAGTTGAATAAAACCTGTCAAGCCTGCACCTCACATCTGAAGAGTGCAAGAATCTGACATGGATTAACAAATGTCACCTAGCCCCTAAAATTTGTATTAGTTTTCTCTTAAATTTTAAGCAAATTAATTTAAAATACAGATATCTTTACAAATAACATTTATCTACATTAATAAACTTTAATAAGAGGTTAGCACAATTGTAATATGTTCAATAATTAAATACTCCTTCCAATCATAGTATATATATTTGTAACGGACACTCATACTAATTTTCATAGATGGGTAATAGATTTACTGGCTTTGAAATAAAAATGAATAAAACCTGATGTTAATCCCAAGAGTATCAAAATGCAAAACTAAGGAATTAAGAGAAGAATATGCCTCATCTTGAAGAGAAGGCTTGGCACGTGCTTTCAAATGTAAACACAACATACCTTGGCAAAAATACAACCAACTTAAAAAAAATCTGCATCCAAATCTCTGTTGTAAGTTTTGTATTGTTACACTCTTCATTTTCCCTACTACAGTATACATTTTTAATAGGGGAACATACAAACTTTTTCCTTTGCACACTATCAATGTACAGATGCAGCTGTGTGCATTTCTCCTTCTGTTTCCTGAAATGGGTCATTGTGATATGGCACTAAATAATAACGGTAAGCTGTATCAAAAAATACAGAACATCAAAAATGATTTCTTTCCATTGACCAAAATAAAAGAATTTCAGAATATGTGTTCTCTTACATTGGTATATTAACGTATATTTAACGTAATTTAGCAGTCAGCGCGGAAAAACAATTGTTTAACAAACCCTGAGTTCAATTTTAAACCTGCAGCTTTCTAGAGGATGTGCTGATTCTTTTCATGTCATCCTGAGTAATGTCAGAAGTCCCTGAATGTAGAATTCCTACAAGAGAAGAAAAAGTGTGAAGTTGAATTGGTCTTATATTCACTTAATATAGAAACCCATTCAGAGTTTTATATGTGTAAAACTTAAGTGCTTAATCCTGCAAGCTCTCTTTGTGTGTAACTCCCATTCACTTCAACAGGGATTCCATGCACAGAGGATTTGCAGGATTAGGCACTAATAGCCCAATTTTCAGAAGTAATGAGCACCCAAAATGCCCACTGAACTCAAAGGCAACTTTGGGCTCCTTCCAGCATCTCTGAAAAATCAGGCTACAAGTGCCTTTCCTACTTCCTGAGCAGGACAGTAGGTACACAGCATTTGGGTTCACTTTACAGAAACAGAAGAGTACTATTTTACAGGCAGTGGAAACCCATGAGATAAATGCACTAAATATTATGAAACCAAGATATCAGGAAAGGAGCGAAGAAGATGAAAAAAGTAAGAGGGAGAAGACAATTATTGTCTGATTTACTTCTGATGTCACAATCCCACTGAAACAGAAAGATGTTAATTGGCTGACTTAGTCTCCAACCAAATCACAGTCCAATCACTTGATTTGTTTTTGTGAGAGGCAGAGGAGCAGGAAGGCAGGAGGAATGAAAGAACAGTGCTGGCAATGTCAGCATTGGTGTGGGCTCCCAAAATATTTTAGGTATCATAGAACCAGATATTAGCTATGAAAAAGGCCTCTCCTTCCAATGGTGAATTGTCTCTATCTTGTCCAATGATTTATCCAGTTATCAATGATTCAGGTGATAAATGTGATACCATCACTTCTGTTGAAGGACTATTTCATAGTATAAGATGATCTTACAGGAAGAAAATAGTTGTATTAACTCCGAATTGTTCCTGTTTGAACCGTCCTAAGCAATTTTTCTATTTTGCTGGTTTTAACAACCTTAAAATATTTTTGTTATTAATTTGGTCAAGATACACATTTTACATTATTTTTTCTTCTTTCAATCTAGCCTCTTAATTACTGTGGCTGAGTTCGCTCCAGTTTGTCTAAGTTGTCAAAAAACTGGGCAAGGAACAATGATCTGAAGGGTAATTACCACCTTGAACATTCAGTCCCAAAAACCAAACAAAAGGAAAGAAGAAAAACCTGAAAAACAATAGCTCAGGAAGTACATTCCTTTGGGCACTAAGGAGTTTGTATCCACACCCTTTTGTTTAACTAAAACAAATTTAAAAAAAATCAATTTAGTTAAACCCATAGAAACTCTTAAGTGGACAAACTTAAATTGGTTTATCCGTGGTTTATATCAATTTAAATTAATTCAGTAAATTAAACCAGTGGAACTTTTATTTGTAGACAACACCTAAGAAAGAAAAAATGGTTACTCACCTTCTCGTAACTGTTGTTCTGCGAGATGTGTTGTTCATGTCCATTCCAATCAGGTGTGTGCGTGTGCACATGCATGGCAGCTGGAAGATTTTTCCCATAACAGCATCCGTTAGGTCGGCCTGGGCGCCCCCTGGAGTCACGCCTCCATGGCGCTCAAAATAGAGCCCTGCCGACCCATCACCCCCTCAGTTTCTTCTTGCCGGCTACTCCAACAGAGGGGTAGGAGGGTGGGTATTGGAATGGACATGAACAACACATCTCGAAGAACAACAGTTACGAGAAGGTGAGTAACTGCTTTTTCTTCTTCGAGTGCTTGTTCATGTCAATTCCAATCAGGTGACAGACAAGCCCAAGTTCAGGAGGTGGGGTCGGAGTCATCCACTGATTGGGAGCACTGCTCTTCCAAAGGCCGCATCGTGTCTGGCCTGCTGGGTGATTGCATAGTGTGTGCTGAAAGTATGTACGGAGGACCATGTCACTGCTCTGCAGATTTCCTGGGTGGGAACCTGGGCCAGGAATGCTGTTGAAGAGGCCTGAGCCCTGGTGGAGTGTGCAGTGATTGGAGGCGCAGGCACCCCTAGCAGGTTGTAGCACTCACAGATGCAGGACGTGATCCATGACGAAATCCATTGAGAAGAGACAGGAAGACCTTTCATTCTGTCCGCCACTGCCACGAATAACTGGACAGACTTTTGGAACGGCTTCGTTCTCTCGATGTAGAAGGCTAGCACTCTACAGACATCCAATGAGTGAAGCCTCTGGTCCCTGCCGCTCGAGTGCGGCTTAGCATAGAACACTAGGAGGAAGATGTCCTGGTTGATGTGAAACTGGGAGACAACCTTCAGGAGGAAAGCTGGGTGAGGCCTGAGCTTAACCTTGTCCTTACAGAACACAGTGTAAGAGGGCTCTGATGTCAGGGCCTTGAGCTCAGACACCCTCCTGGCTGAGGTTATCACTACCAGAAATGCTACCTTGTATGAGAGATAGAGTAGGGAGCCTGTCGCCAAAAGTTCAAAGGGCGGTCCCATGAGTCTGGAAAGATTGAGGTTCCAAGCCGGGACAGGCTGTTGGACACTCGGGTATTGCCTGTCGAAACCTTTAAGGAAACAGCTGACCATAGGGTTAGCAAAGACCGAGCGGCCCTCTGCGCCTGGGTAGAAGGCAGAGATGGCGGCCAAGTGAACCCTTATTGAGGACATGGACAGCCCCTGCTGCTTGAGATGGAGAAGACAGTCCAGTATAAGTGGCACAGAGGCGAGCGTCGGGGACAAACAGTGCTGCGCCAACCAGATTGAAAATCTCTTCCACTTGGCAAGGTAGGTGGCTCTTGTGGAGGGTTTCCTGCTGCCAAGGAAGACTTGTCTAACCTGATCTGAGCAAGAAAGCTCCATTGGGTTCAGCCATGGAGCTTCCATCCCGTGAGGTGCAGCGACTCGAGGTTCGAGTGTTGGAGATGGCCGTGATCCTGAGTTAGTAAGTCCGGGAAGAGCGGCAAGGTGACCGGAGCTTCCACGGACATTTCCAGGAGTGATGTGTACCACTGTTGGCGGGGTCAGGCTGGAGCTATCAATATCACGGAAGCTTGTTCCCTCCATATCTTGAGGAGCACCTTTTGAACGAGAGGAATAGGCGGAAATGCTTATAAGAAATGACCTCCCCCTAGGAGGAGGAACGCGTCTGCGATGGAGCCCAGGCTGTGATTCAGGAAGGAGCAAAACTGCTGGCACTTCCAGTTGCGTTGCGTGGTGAACAGGTCTATCTGGGGAAAGCCCCACTGATGGAAGATTGAGTTCACAATGTCCGGGTGAAGGGACCACTCATGGCTGTGGAACAACCTGCTGAAATAGTCCACCAACTCATTCTGTACTCCAGGGAGGTACAATGCTTGCAGATGTATCGAATGCTCTACACACACAAGTCCCACAGCATGAGGGCTTCCTGGCACAGGGAAGAGGAGCGTGCACCCCCTGCTTGTTGATATAAAACATTGCCATGGTGGTGGTGTCATAACTGATACATGTCTCCCTGTCAAGTGGGCTCAGAAAGTCTGGCATGCCAGGGATACCGCTCTCAGCTCTCTGACATTGATGTGGAGAGCGAGTTCCGCCTGAGACCAGAGGCCTTGTGTACTGAGGTCTCCCAAATGTGCTCCCCAGCCCAAGGCTGATGCATCTGTCACTAGCAAGAGAGACGGCTGAGGGCTGGTGAAGGGGACCCCCGCACATACTAAGGTCGAGCCAGCATAGGAGGGAGTCGAGTACCGGGCGAGGCAGGGTTACGATCCTGTCCAAGCGATCCCAGACTGGCCGATACACTGACGCTAGCCATGACTGAAGAGGTTGAAGCCTGAGTCTGGCATGCTGTACTACGTAGGTACAAGCAGCCATGTGTCTTAGAAGTTTCAGGCAATTCCTTGCTGTGGTGGTGNAACATGTCTCCCTGTCAAGTGGGCTCAGAAAGTCTGGCATGCCAGGGATACTGCTCTCAGCTCTCTGACATTGATGTGGAGAGCGAGTTCCGCCTGAGACCAGAGGCCTTGTGTACTGAGGTCTCCCAAATGTGCTCCCCAGCCCAAGGCTGATGCATCTGTCACTAGCAAGAGAGACGGCTGAGGGCTGGTGAAGGGGACCCCCGCACATACTAAGGTCGAGCCAGCATAGGAGGGAGTCGAGTACCGGGCGAGGCAGGGTTACGATCCTGTCCAAGCGATCCCAGACTGGCCGATACACTGACGCTAGCCATGACTGAAGAGGTTGAAGCCTGAGTCTGGCATGCTGTACTACGTAGGTACAAGCAGCCATGTGTCTTAGAAGTTTCAGGCAATTCCTTGCTGTGGTGGTGCGGAACTGCCTGAGACCTCGAATAACGTCACCAAGGGCTCAAAATCTCACTTCTAGGAGAAATGCCCTGGCCTGTGTCAAGTCCAGTACCGCCCCAACAAACTTTCTCCTCATTCAGCAGAAGACCCAGTTTGTCGAAAGATGCTCTTCTGAAGGCAACTTGAATCTCCACTCGAGTCCTGGATCAGCCAGTTGTCGAGATACGGGAACACCTGTACCTATCGCCTGCGCAGGAACCCAGCCATGACTGCCATGCACTTGGTGAACATGCGGTCAGGCCGAACGGGAGGACTGTGAACTGGTAGTGGGTGTTGTTCACCACAAACCTGAGGTATTTTCTGTGGGATGGAGTTATTGCTATGTGAAAGTACGCATCCTTCAAGTCGAGGATGGCATACCAGTCTCCTGGATCCAATGAAGGGATGATTGATGCCAAAGAGACCATGGAGAACTTGAGTTTCTTCATGAACCTGTTGAGTTCTCGCAGGTCTAGAATGGGCCTGAACCCAGCTTTGGATTTTGGTATTAGGGACTAGAAGCCCTTGCTCTTCTGCTCCTGAGGAACCTCTTCCACTGCCCCTAGCAATAGGAGCAAGTGCACCTCCTGTATAAGGAGTTTCTCGTGAGAAGAGTCCCTGAAGAGGGCCAGGGAAGGGTAGGTGGAAGGGTGGGAGGGCACATAATTGGATGGAGTATCCCCTCTCTATCGTGTGGCGCACCCAGCAGTCCAAAGTGATACGGGACCATGCACGGTAGAAAGGGAATAGTTGGGATGAAAAGGTAAGGCAGGGTGGATCCAGTTCTTGCTCTAGTGCGCCATCCTCGACCGCACCTTCAAAAGGCCGGTTTCGGGCTGGATGGTGGCTTGGGTTGGCCAGAGCCCTGGCCTGAGGACGGGTGCAGCCTTTTCCTGCCATTCCTATTCCTCCTCCAGGAATTGTCCTATCGGTTCTGTTGGTAAAACCGCGGAGGAGGTTGTGGCCTGAAGTGCTTCCTCTGTGTGGCGGGAGTGTGTAGGCCCAAGGATTTGAGGGTGGCTCTTGAGTCTTTCAGGCTATGCAGCCTTTTATCTGTCTTCTCGGAGAACAGAGTCACACCCTCAAAGGGGAGGTCCTGTATGGGCTGCTGGACCTCATGCGGGAGACCAGAGACCTAGAGCCAGGAGCTCCTTCCCATGGCCACTCTTATAGCCATGACTCTCATGGCGGCATCAGCACCATCCAGCGCACCCTGGAGGGAAGCTCGGGAGATTAGATTGCCCTCTTCAACCAAGGCCGAAAACTCGGCATGGGAGTCTAGGGGGAGCAGCTCCACAAATTTTGCCATTGCCACACAGGTGTTATAAGAGTACCAGCTGACAATGGCCTGCTGGTTTGAAATTCAGATTTACAATCCACCCATAGAATAGACCTTTTTCCCGAAAAGGTCAAGTCTTTTAGCCTCCCTATTTTTGGGGGAGGGCCCTGGGAAGCCTTGCCGCTTGTGCTGATTGGCAGCGTCCACAACAAGGGAATCAGGCTGCGGGTAGGAATATAGGTGTTCATAACCCTTAGAGGGCACAAAGCATCATCGTTAGTTGCACTTGGCAATTGGTGGCAATGAGGCTGGGGTCTGCCACAGGGTCAAGGTGGTGTCTGCAATGTTTTTTATGAGCAGCAGGGCAATATGAGAAGATCCAGAGGGCACGAGGATATCCACCATGGGATCAGAATGCTCGACTACCTCCTTTGCCTTGTTGCCCAGATCCTGGGCAACCTGGTGCAGCAAGTGCTGCAACACCCTTCTGTCTTCAAGCACTGGGGCTATGGCAGTGCCCAACAATGTCTCGTGCAGCGAGGAGGAGGAGGCGGCAGCCCCCATGACAGGCAGCTGCTCCCTGCCGTCAGCGGCCAAGGGGTTCCATGACTCTCGGGGGTCCTGGGAAGGTGCTGACATGGACGTTGCCGTGCCCCTCGGTGCTGGGGCTGTTGGCGCTGAACTCTATGCTGATATCAGTATCAGAGCCGCTGTCGGTGCCGCCGCCAAAGCCGATGTTGGCACTGAAGCCAGTGTCGGCGATGGTACTGCAGCCGATGGCGTCGACGTAGGTGGTGGCGGCTCAGTGGCTGGTCGTTCGACCGAAGGTGGAATAAAGGTGGCCGAAGCTACCCAAGTCGCCACCGAGTGGGACCCCTGGCTCCTTTCCTGGCTCTGGCGGAAGGCCCAGGGAGTCCAGAAGGGCCACTGCAATGGGTTCTGCCACTGCGGCAGCCACGGTGCTGGGTAAACCCATCTCTCCCGCCGCGACCTGGACTATCTGCTCCTGCTCTTATCGGAGTGGTAGGAGTCTGACTACGAGGTCTCTGAAAAAGAAGACCACGGAGGAGCCGTACTTCGGGGCATTGATCGTTGGGAGCTCAGGGACCGACTGAGCTCTCTCTCCAGAGATGCTGTGGAGAAGGAGAGCACCGGGACATCATCGCTCGGGGGGTGGGGTGGTGCCGATGGCGCCAGTGTCTCCTCTGTCCTAGGGGGCAAGAACGGCGCCGTGAGCTGCAGCAAGTCCTGAGCTGCCTCAAAAGCTTCTGGTCTCAAGGGGAGCAGCAGTTGCTGGCTACTAGGGTCTGGCGAGCGCGCTAGGCCTGGACTCAACTGCCTTATCTGGGCAGGAGTCGACGTGGCCCTGCCTGGGAATCTGGTGCTGTGGCCCAACTGGGGCTCACAGTCGTCAGCTCCTTGGATTTGGCCGGGGGAGAATGATCCCTCTTCAGCTTCTTTTTCTTCTGAGGCACCAGTGACTGAGACCGGTGCCTACCTGCCAATTGGCCGCAGGAGGAGCTGTGCCAGTGCTGAGCGTCTCGGGAAGAGTCCTTTCTTGGCACCAGTTCCCGGGATGACGGTGCTGGGGCGCTCCACACTGACGAGTATATGCTGGGTGCGGGGTCCCCTGACCCTGGGTTTGAGTGGGGGTGGAGAGCTGCCTCCATAAGGAGAACTTTAAGCCGCTGTTCCCTTTCTTTAACAGTTCTGGGACGGAACTCGCGGCAGTTTTTACAACGGTCCTTTTGGTGACCTTCCCCATGGCACCTTAAACAAGAGGTGTGAGGGTTGCTCTTTGGCATGCGCTTAGCACAGACCTCACAGTCTTTAAACCTCGGGGACCGTGGCTTACCACAGCTCCGGGGAGTCAGAAGGGGGGTGAAACCCCCCAACTAACCCTAAACTAACTATAAACAACTACTATGCAATAACTAACTACAGACGAACTATATACAAATGAAAAAGATAAAGGCGCTTGCTAAAACAAGGGCTATGGGACGTTCCAGCGAACCATCACCGGCAGTAAGAAGGTACTGAGGGGTAGCGGAGTGGCAGGGCTCTATATTGAGCACCATGGAGGCGCAACTCCAGGGGGTGCCCAGGCTGACCCGACGGATGCTGCTATGGGAAAAATCTTCTGGCTACCATGCACATGCATTTGCACACACCTGATTGGAATTGACATGAACAAGCACTCGAAGAAGAACCGTACCTTCCCCTGGGCTAATGACTGAAGACCATGCTGAATATTATTTGTTTGGATTTACTCTGATTGAGTTGGCTTAAGGGGAAAGGGATTGATTTATGCTCTAATTTGCAGAAGGATTTTAGTCATTGTTTTATATTTGACTGAAACTTACTAATGGGCAAGAAAGGATATCTCCTTTAGGAAGAGGGCTTTTGGATTACAGGACACTTATCTGAATCTCCCAAAAGCTTAGAAACTGGGAAGGAAGGCATCTCATCCACAACGTTTAATGTATAATGCTCAGTGAGTTACAAGGGAAGAAATAAGAAGTTGGCAACCATAAAAAGCAAGTCCTAAATCACATAATTAAACCTGTTACCTGAAACCTTTCCTTCAGACTCTATTGACAAAATAACACATTTCTAGCTCCTGTTAAATCTCAGATAACCAGTAGATGGCAGATCTGTATAAGTGGCAATGGGGAACTGAATAATATATATCAAACATTTTTCTGGTGACTTCATTCATCTTTCTCTGCACATCCCCCCCAAGGTTTGTTGGGTTCAGGGCAGCAGCTGGGGCATAACGCGCATGTGCAGCAGTTCAGCGCTTGTGCATTACTGTACAGAGCCTGGGAAGGCAGGTTGTTCAGAGGGGTCACAGCACCTGGCTTCGCCCAGCCTGAGGGGCTCTTCTTGGGCTCACATCACTCTGGTCTCCTGCCTAGTTTGATGCACGTGGAGGTATGGGGGGAAGATAACCCTGCCCGACCTAAATAGGGCCCCTGAAATAAATCCCTTGAGACTGTTGGAGTGGTGCAAGAGGAAATATATGGGACCTAAAAAGCTTCCTTGGAGGAGAATGGGAATAATCTTGTCTGGCCTGGAGGCTAAATAGAATTGATTTCTTCAGTCAAGAACAACAGGAGACTGTGCAGGAGACTAAAAACCCCATCTCTCCCTGTTGCAGTGCATCCCTGCCCTATAGCACTCCCTCTCTCAGTTTCCCTATTCTCAAGGCCCCTCAAGAATCTCACAGAGTAATACCATTTTAGGGTCTCTTACTTAATACCCCTCCTTGGGGCTGGTTTATTACCAAAACGTTATTCAAATAATCCCCAACGTAAGTCCCAATCATAGTCCATTTCCCACATCCAGCATATAGAGTCCTTAAAATCCTGCTCTTCCCAGCGGGAACCTGCACAGTCTCTCTGCTTGAAGATCTTCCTCTTCCTCACTAGGGGTGCAACCCTCACTCCCCATGGACCTCTGGGTCCAGCTCTCCAGCATGGAGATGTCAGCAGATAAGTCTGCCACTCCCCTGCCTTCAACTCTCTGGCTCTCAGCTTTGGCTGTCCAGGTTAGAAGTCAGTAGGCACATCCCTCTGTTGCTCTCTAGCTTTCAGCAATCCCCCCAGAACCACATACAGTTCAGCCTCTTGGCTCTTGCAGCTCTCATCTGCAAACCTCTCATTCCCAGGCAACTTTCACCTGTCCTTTTCTGACTGACCAGGCAGCTGTCATCTGCCTTTTTCCTGACTGATGCTCAGAGAGCCCCAACCCACCAGATCTGTGTGACCTGTAGTCTCTCTTCTTAGACTCAGGGTTGTGCACAGACCTCTTCCTTGGGGCCTGTGGTCTCTGAGAGCTCCACTTCCTTAGGAGAAGTTTTATCTCTGTGAGCACCTCCCTCTAACTGAGCCCTGATAGCCTTTTAACAGGTACAGGTACTCGTTATTCAATTAACTGCCTAGAAAGTCTTGTTCTCTTTAAATTAGCTCCGCACAGGTAACCTGGGCCTGGATTCCCCTTAAAGGGGCCAGCAACCCCATGACACTCCCTTAGTGTTCTTATAGTGACTGTGCCTAAAACTTTCGAATTTTGCCTTTAATAATTTTACCTCAGTATTTGCAATATTAGTAAGATAGTAAGCAATTGGTCTCTTAGCACAAACACTGTCCTTTCACTCACACCAGTTTTTACAGTAGTGAAATTCCATAGACTTCAACCATGAGCTGAAACAGGTCCATGCTACTACTTCTGTCTCCTCAAAAGTTGAGTTTTAAGTCTCTGTACTCTTTTCCCACCATGAGCTGGGATGTTCTTGAATGACTTACCCTTCCAAGGATCTGTCCAGAGTCCAATCAGGAGATCGACGGAGGGAACGTTCAGGTGATGATGTCCTTAAAGTAGAGCTTAATTGGTATGTAGTAGTAAGACTCTGGCGACGAAGCTCTTGTACAGCACGTTCCCTAAATCAAAATGGTAATTGATTTTAAAGGAGACATTACCAACTAAGAAGCAAAGCCTCTCTACAAGACTCTACTTTAGACCCAAAGTAGTCTTATGTTATACTATGGTGTGCAATAAAAAGAGGGTGCATAAATGTTTTGTCAGCACAGTTCAATGGATAGCACTCAACCTCTAAACCAGAAAGTTGTAGTTAGAAATACAGTAGAACCCTGTTTATTTGACCCTCCATTATCCGGCTCTCCATATTATCCGAACAACCAGCGCACACAGGTCAAGAAGTGGGTGATCTCTTCTGTGGCCACTAGACAGCGCTGTGGCCTCACACTTTCCTATTCTCTGAATCAGAGGTTCTCAAACTGTGGTCCATGGACCACCAGTGGTCCACGAGCTCCATTCAGGTGCTCCGCGGATAGTTCCCTTTAAATTGTGCCCCTGGGCAGCCGCACACAAGAGAATGAAGGGCCACCCACCTAATTAGTGGAGCCGCGCAGGCGTGGCTCCACTAATTACGTGCCTGGACCCTGGAGAAGACGCACATGTAAGGTGAGGTGATGGCCTTGGGGGGGAATAGGGAGTAGGTGGGATGGGGCAGTGGGGCGAGAAGAGAGGATGATGGGAATTTGGGATGTGCAGGGCTGAGGTGGCCAGAGAAAGGCGATTTACCCCAGCTCCAGGGCTACGGCTGCCAGGGAGAGATGGCCCTCCTTCCCACCCTCAGCTCTGTGGCGGGGGAGAGACCCCCCTCCTTCCCAGCCCCAGCTCGGGGGCTGCCACGGCAGGGGAGGGAGGGAACATCCATCGCGTTAGAAAGGTAAGACTACTGATATTAAAATATGAGTTGTGTGCTTTTATTTGTAGAACAAAAATGTTAATTATTATTAAGGTTTTTTTTATATAGTGCTTTTATCCAAAGCACTTAACAATAGTTAGAGAACGGTACAAAGAACATTTAGAAAGATCATTAAGTGGTCTGCCAAGACCCTCAGCAATTTTCAAGTGGTCCGCGGAAAAAAAAGTTGAGAACCACTACTCCCGATTATCCGAATTTTTGATTATCCAATCTGGTACCAGTCCCCCAATTAGATCAGATAAACAGAGTTCTGCTGTATTAATAGAATCATAGGATATTAGGGTTAGAAGAGACCTCAGGAGGTCATCTAGTCCAATCCCCTGCTCAAAGCAGGACCGACACTAACTAAATCATCCCAGCCAGGGCTTTGTCAAGCCGGGCCTTAAAAACCTCTAAGGATGGAGATTCCACCACCTCCCTAAGTAACCCATTCCAGTGCTTCACCATCCTCCTAGTGAAATAGTGTTTCCTAATATCCAACCTAGATCTCCCCCACTGCAACTTGAGACCATTGCTTCTTGTTCTGTCATCTGCCACCACTGAGAACAGCCTAGCTACATCCTCTTTGGAACCCCCCTTCAGGTAGTTGAAGGCGGCTATCAAATCCCCCCCCTTCTCTTCTGCAGACTAAATAACACCAGTTCCTTCAGTCTCTCCTCATAAGTCATGTGCCCCAGCCCCCTAATCATTTTCGTTGCCCTCTGTTGGACTCTCTACAATTTGTCCACATCCCTTCTGTAGTGTGGGGACCAAAACTGGACGCAATACTCCAGGTGCAGCCTCACCAGTGCCGAATAGAGGGGAATAATCACTTCCCTCGATCTGCTGGCAATGCTCCTACTAATACAGCCCAATATGCCGTTGGCCTTCTTGGCAACAAGGGCACACTGCTGACTAATATCCAGCTTCTCATCCACTGTAATCCCCAGGTCCTTTTCTGCAGAATTGCTGCTTAGCCAGTCAGTCCCCAGCCTGTAGCTGTGCATGGGATTCTTCCTTCCTAAGTGCAGGACTCTGCACTTGTCCTTGTTGAACCTCATCAGATTTGTTATGGCCCAATCCTCCAATTTGTCTAGGTCACTCTGGACCCTATCTCTACCCTCCAGCGTATCTACCTCTCCCCCCCAGCTTAGTGTCATCTGCGAACTTGCTGAGGGTACAATTAATCCCATCATCCAGATCATTAATAAAGATGTTGAACAAAACCAGCCCCAGGACGAACCCCTGGGGCACTCCGCTTGATACCAGCTGCCAACTAGACATCGAGCTGTTGATCACTATCCATTGAGCCCGACAATCTAGCCAGCTTTCTATCCACCTTATAGTCCATTCATCTAATCCATACTTCTTTAACTTCCTGGCAAGAATACTGTGGGAGACCGTATCAACAGCTTTGCTAACGTCAAGATATATCACATCTACTGCTTTCCCCATATCCACAGAGCCAGTTATCTCATCATAGAAGGCAATCAGGTTGGTCAGGCATGACTTGCCCTTGGTGAATTCATGTTGACTGTTCCTGATCACCTTCCTATCCTCCAGGTGCTTCAAAATGGATTCCTTGAGGACCTGCTCCATGATTTTGCCGGGGACTGAAGTGAGGCTGAAGGGTCTGTAGTTCCCTGGGTTCTCTTTCTTCCCTTTTTAAAATATGGGCACTATATTTGCCTTTTTCCAATCGTCCAGGACCTCCCCCGATCGCCATGAATTTTCAAAGATAATGGCCAATGGCTCTGCAATCACATCATCCAACTCCCTCAGCACCCTTGAATGCATCAGATCTGGACCCAGGAACTTGTGCATGTCCAGCTTTCTAAATAGTCCTTAACCTGTTCTTTCACCGCTGAGGGCTGCTCACCTCCTCCCCATACTGTGTTGCCCAGTGCAGCAGTCTGGGAGCTGACCTTGTCTGTGAAGACTGAGGCAAAAAAAGCATGGAGTACTTCAGCTTTTTCCACATCATATGCACAAGGCTAGGACACATACCTAATGCACTAAAGAGAAATTGTTCTGCACTATTAGAAATATTTATCTGCTAGAAGAAATACTAAGCAGAAGATTCTTTTGCACTGCTCTGGTGGTTCCTCAGACCAAAGCTAAAAATTCCATAATAGTGAGGGTAATCCCAATCTCTCTCTTGGCTAATGTTCTCTTTCTTGCATTCCTCAGGGTTCTGCAAGAGCTATTGCAGAGCACATAATGGCTGCTCCAGTTCCCTACAGACAATGCAATGTGGGTCTCTAACACATTACTTTATAAAACTACTTAATTGTCTGGATTATGAAAAATATTATAAAGCCCAAATGTTATTCTATTCACTTTACTGGTGCCAAAAGTCAGGATTTCCTGATATAAAATATACTACTGGCTGTGGTACACAAGGAACAGAACACACCGGTAGATTAATGCAATATAAAACAGTATTAGACAGATACTGGAGGTATGTTGTTCACAAAATGATTTATTAAAGCAAAGATTCTGATTGATACAGCACAGGTTCAGAATTATGGACTCTAGGAGAACTCAGAATAACTGTATTAGGACTAGTTTACCATACTATCCTCATTTTATCAAATTATAATGTCTTCTAGAACAGTGGACCCCAAATTGTGGGGCATGTCCCCCTAGGAGAGCATGGAGGAACATTCAGGGGGGTGCACGGTGGTGCCCAGGCCAGTCCCCACAAGGGGCAGGGAGGGAGCACTACCCAGCCCCTCTCTGCCTCCGCCCAGCTCTGCCCCCAGCTGCAGCTTCACTTCACCCCCTGCTCGGCCCCCAGCCCAGCTCTGGCCCCAGATGCAGCTTCACTCCGTCCCTTGCTCCACCCCCAGCCCAGCTCCAACCCCAGCCATAGCTCCACTCCACCTCCTACTCAGCCCAGCTCCATCCCCAGCCGCAGCTCTACTCCGTCCCCTGTCCATTTCCAGCCCAGCTCTGCTCTCATTCCCTCTCCGCTCCCAGGCCAGCTTGGCCTCTCGCCCCAGCTCCTTTCCCATCTCCAGTTCTGCCCTCAGCTCCACCTTCAGCCCCAGCTCCTCTGCTGAGCCAATTGTGCAGTATGGCGGGGAGGTGTGGACAGATTCCATTACTGGGGTGGGCGGAGGGGATGCGACAGGAAAACTATAGGCACCACTGTTCTAGAACAACAAAAACTGACTTCAGAAAGTGAAATTATGCAAGAATACCAATATTGTTTCAGATAGCTGAGGCACATGATACAACTGCATAACTTGATATGTTGTCATTGTTTACATAAAAAAATTTAAATAAACCTGTGTGTCTTATCAGAAGGCTTTTATTACTGTACTGATATTTATCATAACCAGGGACCATGGATTTCTGAGACATTTCTATGTTTCTTTGTGTGGCAAGCTCATGTCCCCAAATCAAAAGACAACAGGCATGTTAAAGACATGTTTTACTACTATAGTGTCAGCAAAAGTAATAAAAGTCAATTCTGTTCCTTTGTTTTCAATTTAAAAATGAGGTTAACCCGTGACTGTGTGTTTTGAAAATGTATAGCCCACGGTCAGTTTTAACTTTAATTTATAAAGAGATAAAATAAAATAAAATATCAAAAGGTTGACAACTGCTATTTGCCACACATTTCTCTATAGGAGAAGCTGGTGAATCTTCATTGTTTTTGAAGATTTTTTCAAAATACTTCAGAATTTCCTGTATTCCTTCCCAACCCCTCTATATCCCCATTACGTCTAACTCCTTTCCTCCTCCTCTTCACTTTCCTCCTCTTCTTTCTCTAGCCCTCCTCTCCTCCACACTCCTTTTTCCTCTTTCTTCTCCTTTCAACTATCTTTGCTCAGATTAGCTAGCACTTCCAAAGTAAAGGTGGGGAGGGCATTGAAATAAAGCAACTGAGAACTGTTAGGAGGTTGTTTTGTTTGAAAAGCACTGGTATTGATCGATTAGGATACAAGTGTTACAATCTGATCTATTTTACATAACTATAGGAGCATTACGGGTAACAGTTTTTCAACTAACATTTTCCAGGTTTTAAACTAACTTTTTGCAGATTTTGCTGTGGCCTCAGTATCAAAATAAACACGGACCTTGATTTGACTGCCTTTAATTAATTAATTAATTACACTGTGGCAGCACACAGGCATTGAACCCATATCCCAGGGTATTACCTTAAATACTCGGCCATCTTTCTTCTTAATTGGTCTAACTAAATTAGTCTAACTACTATATTATACTTCATCTGAAATAATACGGGGAATTAGGAGTAGTTCAAAAACATACACTTGCCTTTCAAAGCGCTCTGTCCCCAGCTGCCTTTTAGTGATATCTAGCTCAGACTCTAGCTGAGTTGTTGAATTTCTGAGCTGAGCAAAATCTCGACTCTGGATAGCACTGTAAAGTACATAAAATTGTAATTTGATTCAGAAAAAAGGGGCGATTATAACCTTCCAAATATATCAATATACACAACTGATTAGTTACCAAGGGCAGCATTAGAGTGCAGTTCACATAAACAGTTTTTAAAAGGAGTTAAGTAAAAATCTAAAGGGGAAACATATTGTATGGTACAGCTGCTGAATCAAAAGCAGGTATCAACTCTTGGACTTCTTCCATTTTTAAGAAGTTATTCAGGTGCTCTAACTGCTCAAAAATGCAAGTAAATAACCAATATACATATATAAATCCTGAAGAGACACAAAAATCACTTCTGCTCAGATAATCAAATAGTTTTATCTCTTGGTCATTTACTCACAGTTTATTCTCAGCCAGAGAAAGCTGCTCTTTAAGAAGCTGGATTTCAGATTCCTTTTCTTGTTTGGCTATCTGAGACTGAAATTCTTTCTCTCGGTTGGACACCAGCAAAGATTCCAGATTTTTCATAGAGATTCTTTCATTAGCTAGTTGTTTCCTCAGGAGTTCTACTTCAGAACGAGAAGACTCCCATTCACTCTGCAGCTGAAAGACAAAGATTTACAGGTTTTCCATTTATACCTATTTAGCCTATTGACCGTTCTTGAATATACTGTATTAATTTAAGATTACAGGATGGCTGCTGAAGCCTAAATCATCTTTCCAGGTCTCAAATGCCCAACTTTCTACTACCCAACAGTCAAAAACTCCAGTTCCCTCTCCCCTCAATAACTTTTACAATGCAGTTCTATATAGGTCAATACAAAAATCTGCAGCACACTGAAAACTGAAAGTTTGGAAACAGCATAAACTTAATATGAAATAAATGGTATAAGGCATACTGTAATATGAGGAATACTGTAATAACAGTCTTATTCATGATCACTTTAATTCATAAAAATTTCCAATTTTGAATATACTTCATGCTGCCATAGAATTTCCAATTTGTTGCTGATTTTTGCAATGGAATCCTGTAGAAAGTAGGGGCCTGTGTGGCAGAGTACACATAGCTTTGCGTAAAGTGTACGTTAAACAGTGTGCAAAGCTAGAGACAGTTTCTCAACTTCTGTCCTTCCTCCAAAAACACTTCCCAGAATCTAATATACATTTAAGTTGCTTCCTTCTTTTCTGGAACTTTTTTCCCTCTCCACAATCATTAACAGCCCTCCTACTAGATGAGCTCATGGAAGGATCCAGCAAGTCTGGTAATCTCACATTACATCACAGACAGCTTCAGTCAGACCTCATATAGAGAGGGTAGTCAATAGGCAGACCACGGGCCTAATCCGTAGAGTCCTGCAAATCCACAGCTATCCGCATTATATCCACAGACCATTTTTGCGGATCGTGGATTGGATGCAGATACAAATTTTGTATCTTCATACGGCTCTACTAATCTAGACTGCCAGATGCTTTTGAACAGACCCCAACATCTTTTTTATTTACTTATTATCATAATTTTTTTTATTATTATTATTTTCTCTGGAGTTTGGACCTTGACCAAGAAATTTGGACCTTGACAAAAAATAATTGACTACCCCCGTCATACAGTATAAGGTTTCCCCTGCACATCATATCTGAGTGTCCACTTTGTTCTTTTGCTGGGGGCCTGAATGCCATAGCAGTGAGCTGGTGAATGTCCATGTGCTGGCTATCAAACTTAGATATAAATTTATAGTTGTTGCTACCTACCCACACCATACAAAAGAAGAAGAAGAAGGCTTCCCCTATCAGAAGCATCTCAGAATGTACTGCACACTTAAGATATGAAAAGCCTGCAGAACATGCAAGATTTGACTAGAACAATTGACCTATAGCCCAGCAAAGAGACTACCAGACCTCACAATGTTATCTTCAAAGGTAGCGGGTCTGTTATGAAGGAGAAGAAAGATAAAGGAGAATGCTGGAAGTCAGGGAAGGAAAAGAGGAATGATCTAGTGGTGTTGGGAGGAGGGACAAAAACAAAAATAAAGAAAGGCTGAGACAGGGAATGACACAGAGGAGGAATTATACTGAAAATATTTGAGTAGTATGAATAAGTGTCCATATTCTTCAGAGCTTATCCAAACTGAAGCTTTTGAAGCTTGTCTATCACCAACTTTAACTTCACAATGCTTGTGAAAATCAGGGCCAACAGAAACATACTATAATTATCAAGCATACTAAATATCCTTATGGACAAGACAGCCTATACTCTACATCCTACAAGAGTCAAGTTTGGGCATCTCAACATTCCTTCTGGGAAACTTCTGTGTTAGCAGCCAGCTACTCCAAAGGAAGATGACACCAGGTGTACAGATTTAAAATCCAAGGCTCACATTATCATAAGTGACTAGTGATTTTAGCTGCCTCCATTTCCGAGGTGTCCAATTTAAGACACCTCAAAGGGGCCTGATTTTCAGAAAGTATTGTATTTTCAGAGTATCTTCCCTCTGAAAACCTTTGGACATGCTTCAAGTCATCACCAGTCCTTTTGAAAATTTAGACCCAAGGCACCAAAAAAAATTTCTCTCTTATAAACTGAAATGTAATTTTCACATGTAAACTGTTCTTCCAGTACATATTATTTTACATACCCTTTCTACTTCTTGTGCTGTAGAGTTTAGTTGCCGATTTAGTAGCTCTTTGCTAGAGTCTAATTTAATACAAAGCTCTTGTGTAGATGTGAGATCTGCAAGTACGGAGACTTTCTCCAGCTGCACATTCTGAAGCTCCTCTTCCATTTTCATAAGAGACTTGTTTATGGTAGAAATCTGTGACTTGTAGGCTTTTTCTGTTGTTAAGTGCTGCTAAAACAAATGGTCTAAGTTAAGTAACAATTTGTACTGAAAATTATTTAACACTATCCAAAAACCTGATCTTATTAGAAAACAATCCATACTGTTTTTGAGAAACTTCCTATGGAAAATGAAAAAAAACATGCACATTCTTTTGTAAAACGTCAGAACTTCTGAAAGATTCTAGAGTAAGTTTTAAAATAAACTTTTCACACCCCTTGTATCGAATAACTAAAAAAAAAAAATCTTGTTTCTGATCATAAAGTTGTCACTGACATTTTGGAATCCCTATTTGGGATTTTGCAGTGCCTGTGGAGTGGATATCTTCAAAATTCTGCTTTCAGACCTACATTCAGTTTCATAACAGAATCACTTATCTGAACAATAAAATAAATCCCATCTTTCTATGTATAGAAAACAGAGTGAAAAGGGAAAAAAATCAATGACTATTTAGATATTGTGAGTAATACTTACATTGCTGTCACTTGTAAAATGAGGCACTCCTATGGAAGTGACCAAAAAAAAAATCACACCAAAGAAGCATTCCCAAGATGACAGCCACAGGTCTTCTCACTAACATCCTTGTTTAGGGCTAGCACATCCTGGTTTACCAGGTATGTCCATGGGCGGTGCGTGAACCGCCAGCTCAGGGA
This sequence comes from Platysternon megacephalum, assembly GCA_003942145.1. Classification (NCBI taxonomy): domain Eukaryota; kingdom Metazoa; phylum Chordata; order Testudines; family Platysternidae; genus Platysternon; species Platysternon megacephalum. Next base: position 786,241 of record QXTE01000113.1, on the reverse strand, counting down.
GGCTAGCTCTCAGCCCCGCCCCTTCCACCCGCCCGAGGCCCTGCCCCTTCCACTCCCACTGGAGTCCAGAGGGCCCCCCCCAGTGCGGCCAACGGCCCAGTCCTGCCCCAGGCTAGCCCCCTAGCACCAGGAAGGTGCGCGGCCACAGGCTCCCCAGCTTGGGAGGATGGGCAGCCCCAGCCCCAGAGCGTGGGAGGGCAGGCGGCGCGGCGCACCGTCACAGCCTCCCCAGCCAGAGCACTGGGGGTCTGGAGCAGGACTGGAGCCGCTACACACAGGGAGCAGGGGGGTGGGGCCATGCCTGGTTGTTTGGGGAGGCACAGCCTCCCCCAGCCTATGCCAACTGCCGCCCCTGGGTATGTCCCAATCTGAGGAGGCAGTGCCAGTGTCCTGGCCAGTTCTAGTGGAACTGAGATTTTGTCCCAGTTTTACTGGATCACCCAAACATTTGGTCCCACATTGTTAAAGGTATTTAGATGTTGCTACGCTCAGCATTGCAACTCCTAACTGATTCAGGAGCCTAAATCTCATTTTCAAATGGGAATTAGGCACTTAGGAATCTAAATTCCATCAACAGCCTCCTAAATCAGTGGCTAACAGAATTCCAACAACACGGTCCAGGATTCTTCATAAAATTGTGTCTTTTATCCCACCTGTCTTTGCAGTATGCAGTAGAAGTAGGTATTATACCAAATCTTTAAACAACTGCAGAGTTAAGATATTGCCAGGCACTGTTTAGGTTAGGGTGATTTTTTAAGATACTATGCCACCTTACTTGCTCAATCTCTATTTCAAGGGACTCCATTCTTTCTTTCAGCCTGCGGCTCTCAGACTCTGTATTGAGGAGCATCAGTCGGACAGAGCTGCAATCTCCCTCCGCTTGGTGGAATTTTGTTTCCCAGCTTTCTGCCTGTTCACTGGCTCTGTGGTAGCTCTCCGAAAGTTCACAGTTCTCTCTCTCCTAAAATACAGAATCTGATTTTTTTAAACTCATCTTCTGCATTAAGTAGGACAAAATAAATATAGGAAGCATAGTATCTACAGGGATGACACAAAGAGTCTGCCCTTTCAGTCAAGACATCAAATAAAAGGTTTCTCAAGAGGCAGAATGTTTTGTATCTGCTTACATTTATCTACTAGCTGCATTTTTAAGTTAAATGATAAAAATGAATTTCTTCAATACAGTGATATGCTTCATTCACGTTTTAAATTAAAAATTCCTGAACAGACACAAATGATTGGAATAATTCCCTATTCCTGCAGATAAATGATTTTCAACTCTGTACACTAAATCCTAGAAATACCATTAAGTTACAAGTTCTAACATTTATAGATATTATTGAAATATACTTGGAATAGTTCATAGTGAGAAAAAAATGTGGTGAATTGTTATCACTTCATGGACTAGTGTCAGCACTATTACTAATGGGAGTTGTGTGCCCATTCTGTTGTGTACAGCACTCCCCAAAACAATGGAGGCAAAGAATACCATGGGAGCACACAAGTGATTGAGTTCAAGCATTCACAAAAGTCCCTGGACAGTGATTAGATGCTACATTTCAGTCACTATTGATCCAATCTGGTATTAAACCAATGACCTGGAGATACAAGACACCCAGTCCCTGCATCATATAGTACCCCATCTTATGAACTTTATAAAACCCGAACCACAAAAAACAGTAAAGTACACTTCTTCCTTGCTTGCCTAATGCAAAAGAAGTAAAACTGCAACTCAGCTTTTGTTACCTGTGTAGCTTTTTCTATCTGTCTCACCTACATACAAACACTTACTATAGAATTCAATGTGCTCTTCAATCTGGCAATATCTGAGCTTGAATCCTGCGCTTTCAACTTCATATCATCAAGCTCATTCTGACACTTTGCAAGTTTTTGGTGTAGAATCTGTGAAGAAAGATATAGTTTTTCCACAAGGTTAACACTCTTTATTCTTTTAGTTTCTTATTCCATTTTACTAGCAGGTAAATAGTGAATATTGCTTTGATGCATAGTTTTTTATGATTGAAAGTTGCAAAAAAATTATAAACTCAAACATTTCAGCTGTGCAAACACATATCAGAAAAATATTAACATGATGATTAGACTTCTAGTTAATCTTCACAGATTAACTTTTATAAAAAGTTGTAAGAGGACATTTGAATCTGTTACAAAACAACATTCTGCAAAAAACAGTTGGCTAATGTAAGACAAAAACAATGATTTATAAAAAGGTACAGAGGTAACTGGTGCTAAAGCTCTTCAGCAAAAAGGTAGGGGAGAAGAGGTCAGCTCTTTGATAGGATTTTAAAAGGTTCTGATTTATTTGTGAGACACAGTCCAGGATGAAACTGTTCCATAAGGTAAGAGCAAAATGATTAAAGCTACAAAGCACTTCCTGCTGGTCCAATAAAAGTTGACCCATTACACAATGCTGGCTTTCTTCCTTACTTCCAACTGCTTCCACAGGCATCCTGACTCATCACTGCAAAGAAAAACCTGGAGCCCTGTAAAAGTAACTAGAAACAAGGAGCAGCAAGCTTTGCTGTCTGTCAGTTGGTCTACACATAGAAATTACACCAATTAACAACACTAATAACACAGCCGTTTAAGAATGTCCACAGAATGCGGGTTTGCACTAATTTAACAAAATCAATTCGGAAATATATTTAAATCAATGCAATTTCTGTGGGCAGATTAGGCCTACGTTAAACCATTGCTACTTAAGAAGAGAAGAGGAAACAGGAGCCTCCTTCAGCTCCTATCTATCAAAGCTATCTAGCACAAGCAAAAATAACTTTGCAGTGAAGGGGAAGAGGAAAACACTGAATGCTGGAGATGTCCTCTCAGCCATGGAGGAAATGGAGTTCCAGAGATTCATAGCCCCTTTAAAGGAATCATTGGAAGTTTACAGGCGTGAGCAAAAAGGCAAGAAAGAAGCAAGGAAAGACAAAAACAAGAAGGGCAGACTTTGAAGAACAAGACAAGAGCAGGAGGAGGAGAATGATGATGATGAACGGATGGAGGAGGAGGAACAAAATGATGGTGAAGAGGAGGATAACTGAGCTTCCTGGAGAGACATACATGCACATAGGTTGGGCTCTCTTCCTGGGGATATAAATACTGTAAATAAAAAGAAAGAATGTCAACAAGAGAAAAGAATAAAACATTCAAGACATCAGAGAGAAGAGAACACCAGGTGACTGGGCAACATGCCCAGAACAGTGAACCAAGTTGCAGGAAAGCATCTGCAGAGCGAAGAGGACAACCAGGCAACAGGGGAGAAGATGACCATACATGAGACAAGCATGTGCAAAAGAGAAGAGGAGCTAAAGGAACAGAACACTTGGGAGGGAAAGAAAAGAAAGAAAGAAAGATGACAGTGTAATACTTATTTTTAAAAGGACAAAACATTTGTCACCTTAAAGACAACTAAAATACCAAATACTTTCTTAATATTACTTTTCCATGTAAGCAATTGGTGTAGTGGCTCCTCAAGTTACCTCTCTGTGATCCACCCTATGAAAAAAATTGAGAATACCTGACCTAGAAACTTATTTCACACCACTTGCAGATGAGGTGTAGAAGAAAACAGGACAGACAGGACAGAGCTGAGATTAGAAACCAACCAGCAGATCTGAGTTTAGTTCTTTTGCATATAATAGCACAGAAATTACATGCAACACTTTGGGAAATATGCAATTTTACCTTTAAGCCTAGGTTTCTGTACATAGATATACCTGATTTTCCTTCTTAACTCTATGAAGTTTCTCCTGCAACCTATCATTCTCCTGAGCTAATGATTCTCTGTCCCTGCCAGTCTGAGCAAGTTCATCATTGGTTTCATCCAGTTGTTGATGCAATCTGGTGATATCCTCCTCACAGATGCATAGAGCTTCAGCAGACCGTCTATGCGGCAAATAAGACAGGATGTAATAAATATTTCAATATAACAATAATAATTAGCCTAACAAGAGTGATATATTTCCAAGGAGTCAAAGAGTTTACAAATAAACATTAAACAAAAACAGTTCTAAAATAGAAATAATAAGGTAATAAACTACAAATAATTTATTTGTTAACACATTTAGATTTCAGTGGCTAGTGTGATACAGCAGGGCCAAAGAGCAGCAGGAGAGTGATTTTTTTTTTAAGCAGCTCCACATCCCACAGGAGAGTGATCTTATTGGGTGCTGGGAAGTTGGTGGGCACAAACTCACCCACTGCTAAAGGCCCCTCCCCCAGCCTGGGGAGGAAATATGGAACCCAACTCAAGTAAATACAGGGGACAACGAAAAAAAAAAAAAAACAGGAACAGGTGTGGGGGTCAAAGGGCCAAAACTAGGGAACTGGAAGGGGACACTGAGCAGAGAACCCTGGACAGTGCCCACTGCTCCTCAAAAGCGTCCAAGGAGCTAGCGGACACCACCCAGAGGAACTCTGCCCAGATGCATGAACGGATAAAGGAACGAAAACAGGCCCCACAGTTGCAGAGCCCCCCCCTCAGCCAACCTCCTCTCCCTGGTGTTATAAATGGCCACCTTGGTCATAGCTAGGAGAAGGTTGACGAGGAGGTCCCTCGACTTCATGGGGCCATGGATGGGGTGTGCATAAATAAACAGGTGCAGGGGAAAGTGCAGCCAGAACCTCAACAAGAGGTCCTGGAGGTGCTGGAAGAGGGGCTGCAACCTGGTGCACTGCAGATAGACATGCGCCACGGTTTCCCTCACACCGCAAAAAGGGCAAGCATCAGGAACAGGGGTGAACCGCGCTAGGTACATGCCCGTGCTCACTGCTCCATGAAGGAGCCGTCAGCTAATGTCCCTGGAGGGCCATGGAACCAAGATGGAATACAGGCTGGCCCACCGGGGTCCCTCATCCTCTACAGCTGGTAGAAGGTCCCGCCGCTTGATGTTAGGGCGGGACACAAGTGTAAGGAATGAAGAGTGTGGAGCGCAAGCGTGTAAAGATGGTCCCGTGATGTGGTTCGGAAGCGAACCAGCTGCAAATCGCGCAGCCGGCTCGGGGCACAAAGGGGTGGGGGCTGAGAGGGCTCAAGGGACAGGAGCCTGATCCGGAGGGTCTGGGGTGAGGGGCAGGCGGGGGATACCCTCTCACAGAACCCACTCGAGGAAAGACCTAGAAGTGGGCAATAAGGCTGCCTCCACCTCCCGAAGTACGCACCCGAGGGTACCAAGGGTGGAGAGCCCTATGCGCCAGCCGAGCACATAGGGATCCACCCAGTCCCCCCGGTCATAGTCCAGGAGGTCTCCGAACGTGGTAACTTCCGCCAGGACCAACCTCTGGCACACTGAGGGTGACTCTGCCACCTGCACATGAAGATGAAGATTGTGTAGCAGGGGCTCCGCGAGGAGATCTGCCCCCTCGGTGGCCACCACGGACCTGGTCACCGAAACCAGCTTCCAGGTCCGGAGGAGGTCCTGGAAGAAGACCGGCACCTCGGAGAGGTCTCACGGAAGACCTCTCGGATGGAGATAAAAGAGCTGTCGGTCATATTGGAGCCCTCGGAGGCGGCGGCGGCAGGCGTGCACCAATGTACTCCACACCGAGCTATCTGCACCATAAAGGAGTCTCTGCAGGGCCTGGAGGCGGAAGACATGGATCTGGTGTGCCTGCGCACACCTGTCCTCCCTTCTCCAGGGGAAGATGCAGAACCCCCGCAGAGACCCAGTGCAGCCCTGGCCAAAAGAACTCCAAAACCAACTTTTGGAGCCGGGCCAAGAACCCCAGGGCTGAGCACAGGGTGTTGAGCCAGTGCCAGAGCATGGACAGGAGTAGCTGATTGAGCACCAGTGCCCTCCCCGAAGGGAGAGGCACCGGAGCAGTCCTGCCCATCTCCGTAACCGCTCAACCACCTTGCCCTCCAAATTGTGCCAGTTCTCTAGCGCAGAAAATTAAACGCCGAGATAGAGCAATGGACCCGCGCCCCACTGAATGGCCTGAAACGTGGGTGGGAGGGAGCTTGCCTGCCACCCGACCATCAGGCCAGAGCTCTTGACCCAGTTGACCCGGGTGGAGGAGGCCGCCGAGTACACAGCTTGGCAGGCCTCCACCCACACCAGGTCGCCCGAGTTCTGGACCACAAGGAGCATGTCATCGGCGTACGCTGACAGGACCAGCTGCATTTCTGGCTCATGGAGCACCATCCCTGTCAACCTCTTTCAGAGGAGACAGAGGAAGGGCTCAACAGCCAGAGTATACAGATGGCCTGACAGCGGGCAGCCTTGATGCACTCCTCGCCGGAAGCTGACGGGTTCGGTCAGGGTCCAGTTGAGCCTGACCAAACACTCCACGGAGGTGTACAGCACCTGGAGAAAACCCACAAATCGGGGCCTGAAGCCGAACACCCGCCGAGTGCCCAGGAGATACCCATGGTCCATCCGGTCGAACGCCTTCTCCTGATCCAAAGACAGGAGGGCGAACAACAGACCATCTCTACGCCCAAGCTCAAGGAGATCCCGGGACAGTGTAGTTCTGGTCAGGATGGACCACGTTCGCCAGCCCGGACCCCAGTCATAGCGAGATGACCTTCGCCACAACCTTATAGTCCGTGCTGAGGAGTGAGATGGGATCCCAATTCCTAAGGTCGCGGAGGTCCTCCCTTTTCGGAAGCAAGGTGAGCATGGCTCACCTGCACGACAGAGAGGGCAAAGCTGCTCCCCAAGGACTCAGTCCAGACGATGGCAAGGTCCAGGCCAAGGACATCCCAGAACATACAGTAGAACTCCACGGTCAGCCCGTCCATGCCCGTAGATTTATTGGTGGGCATGAGATGGAGGGCTTCCAAGAACTCGACCAGAGTGAGAGGCAGCTCCAGCCAGTCTCGGTTGCCCATGCTGGCCGTTGGGAGTTCGTCCCAAAGCACCCTGCAGTCATTGGAGTCGGTCGGATCCATGGAGAAGAGGCTGGCGTAGAAGGCCCTGGCCCTCTCACGCATCTCCACCGGATCCGTGAGGGGGGTGCCGTCCTCCGCCAAGAAGAGGATGACATGCTTTTTCGCCCCCCTCTTTTTCTCCTGGGCGTAGAAGAAGTGGGAGCCGTGATCCATCTCCCACAGGAGACGGATGCAGGATCGAACAAAGGCATCCTGGGCCCGACACAGGAAAGTGATAGATGGGAGGTATATAAACCCCAGGATGATCAGAGCCTTATTCCCTGTGGACTGAGGAGAGATTACTACAGGTTAATTAGAGCACCTGGAGCCAATTAAGGCCCTGCCAGAGGCCTAATAAAAACCCCTGCTTCAGTCAGATGAGAGAGGGGAAGGAGAGCTGACTGTAGTTTGGACGAGTATTGTTGTTGACCAGAGGATCAGAGCACCAGGGGAAGGGAAACCCTGCTCAAGCAGAGCAGGGGGATTCCCCAGGCGCAGAGGACCAAGAGAAACCCTGCCCAAGGGGAGAGAGATCAGGAAGCCTGAGAAGCTGAAGGGGAAGAGCAGGAGCTAGCCCAGGAGAAAGAATTACAGCTTCAAGTGCTTAGTCACTGTCCATAGGGCCCCTGGGCTGGGACCCGGAGTAGAGGGTGGGCCCGGGTCCCTTCCCCCCTTCTCCTTCCCTCCCCCATCAGGGCACTAGCGGAACCATCAACGCCCAAGAATAGGGGCAAGAGGTGGCGCCCTGACCCATCACACAAAGGAAAAGCACGGGACCCACCATAATAGCGTCGACCATTTGCCACACTAGGCTAACAATGCAATATTTTCACGGATTTTATAGTAGTCAGACTAAAACCTCTATGATGCTGTAATTGGAATCTGAGACTTACTTTGATGATTGCTCCATCTCAGAAATGAGATCCTTCAAACCTGAAATGGTCTCTTCCTTGAAAAGAGATTAAAAAGTTCAGTAAACCTGTTTCTCCCCAGTTAATAAATGAAAAGGATTGAGCAAAATCAGAAATACTGCTTTTCTTCTGGCTCAGTTAGCTCTTCAGTATTTCAGTGCTTGATGTAATTGTCTACATTGAAACTCATTCTGGTTTTGCAAAACTTCACCATATATTTTATAGAGAATCACTATGCCAATAGTATACAGTACTTTGACTTGGCCAGGGCTTGTAAAAGTCTAATCACCTACTTGCCACTGGGGAGTGGAGTAACCAATAATATTAACTTCTGCAGAATCTTTTTTTTTTTTTTTTTTTTAAGAACTTACATTTCTTCATCCTCCATGGTTACAAAGATAATCTCCTGAATGTGAACCAAATGCTAGCAGACACAGTGCTGTCTTCCTAAGACTGCTGACAATTAGCTCTATCTTCTCATAGCTTTCCTATAGTGCAGCTAAATGAAAACTAACTAGAATGTCAGCTTTTACTGCTGCCATTTAATTCTGCTGACAGCCCGGAAAGCAGGGATACCAACAAGAATCAAATCAATTTAATTCTGCTGCAGAAAGAGGAGGCTGGGAAAGAGGACCCAAAACTGGATGGAGACACTTTCCCATATTGGAGCAAAACATGATGACCTTGCATGCTGATTTACTGGTACAAATTCATTGATGATTCAGGGGCCCCATTCTCTTCAAAGAGAAACAATTCTTAAATGAACAATTCTTTTTCATAAAGCTTTAATGTCAGGAAAGTTGTTGCCTATGCTGGCTATGCTGTTAGCTTACGGACCATTCTGCAAGGTACTGAACATCCTTAAAATGATTTAGTCAAAACTGGTGCAAATCCCTGTGTAGACAACTTTATTATACGTTAAGAGTGATTTATTTCAGTTTAGGTTAAACTAATGCCAAATCAACTTAAACTAAACTGAACACGTCAAAACTGAAATAAGAGTGTCCACACAGAGGTCTGCACCAGTTTTAATTAAATCAGTTTAAATTCATACCTTAAATTAAACCAGTGCAACTTTCTCATGTAGACAAGCCCTTAGGGTGCAAAGGATGTTGTTATTCAGAGCCAATTGCAATAAAAGAGGGCAATGCAATTTTGGGCTGAATAAACAAAGGCACAATTCATGGGAGAGGGAGGAAATAGACCCTTTCTATATGGCTCTGGTATAAACAAAGCAGGAATAAAGTGTTCAGCTAGTCAATCATCTTTTTGGGAGGAGGGATAGCTCAGTGGTTTGAGCATTGGCCTGCTAAATCCAGGGATGTGAGTTCAATCCTTGAGGGGGCCACTTAGGGATCTGGGGCAAAATCAGTACTTGGTCCTGCTAATGAAGGCAGGTGGTGGGTCTCGATGATCTTTCAGTGTCCCTTCCAGTTCTATGAGATAAGTATATCGCCATATATTTAAGTGTCCAGAACTGGAGGGAGTTTAGAAGAGAGCAATAAAATGATCATGGTGCTGGAAAGAGTTAGAAGGAAAGTTTAAAAGAGATAAATATGTAACACTTGGTTACGTAAAGCTGAGGGTATGTGATTGTAGTTGACATACTCATGTGAGCTTTACCTGAGACTAGCATTGCTAAAAGTAACAGTGTAGAGGCGGAGGTATGGGTTTCATTGCCCCACCTGGAAGAGAGGGTTACTCACCTTGTGCAGTAACTGAGGTTCTTCGAGATGTGAGTCCCTGTGGGTGCTCCACTTTAGGTGATTGTGCGCCCTGCACCTATAGTTGGAGAATTTCGACAGCAGTACCTGGCTGGGCCGCACATACGCTCTCCCTGTCTCGCTCCTGCAACGGCAATTAACTAGTGCTGTGCAGCTCCCCCACCCAGTTCTTTCTCTATCGCAGAGGACTTACTTACAACTCTGAAGTAGAGGGGAGGGTAGTGGAGCACCTCCAGGGACTCATCTTGAAGAACCTCAGTTACTGCACCATATGAGCAATCCTCTCTTTCCCCTCCCCTCCCCCCCGAGTGGAGTCCCGGTGGGTGCTCCATTTTAGGTGACTGTAGAGCAGTGCCCCTCAGGGGAGAGGAGGGTGTCACGGAGTGTGGGGGAGACAAGGCCCTGCACCCCCGGCTTCCTGCGATTCACCATGACTCTCAGCCAGCCAGTAAAACAGAAGGTTTATTTAGATGACAGGAACACAGTCCAAGACAGGTCTTGCAGGTACAGACAACAGGACCACCTCTGTTAGGTCCCTCTTGGGGGGGCAGGGAGGCCAGAGCCCCGTCGGGAGGTCAGAGCCACATCTGGGCTCCCCTCCATTTCCCCAGCCAGCTCCAAACTGAAACTCCCTCAGCCTCCCCCTGGCTCCTCCCACAGCCTTTGTCCAGTTTCCCCGGGCAGAGGTGTCACCTGGCCTCCAACCCCCTTCCTGGGTTCTCATGTTACGTGCTCAGGTATCCTCCCTCAAGGAAAGTCTCCCATCCCCAATGCAGACAGTCCCAGCAAAACTCCCCTGCAACCTTCCCAGGTCAATACTCCCCACTCAGTATTCAAAGAACACATCAAGAACATTCCCGGTTCGTCACAGAGGGGCTTCGGAGTTAGGTCTGAATGGACTATAAGACCATGTGGAGTGTGTTCTAACACATGAGGGGGGTTATAGGTCATGGTGTTGGTAACAGAGCTGAATGCAATCTGAAATCCATCTGGAAAGTCTGTGCTTAGAGATGGGTTTGCCTTTGGAGCGGTCCACGGTGGAGAGGAACAATCTAGGAGTTTTCCTGAACAATTTGATCCACTCAAGATAAAGGACTAGCACCCTTCTGATGTCCAGGGCATGGAAAATTGCTTCTTGCCTGTCCTTGTGAGGTTTAGGGAAGAACGTGGGAAGATGGGTAGGTTGATTGATGTGGAAGGAAGAAGGGACTTTTGGCAAAAATTTGGGGTGAGGTCACTGACCTTGTTTTTGGAAAAAACTGTATAGGGTGGTCCAGCCATAAGAGCACCAATTTCTCCCACGTCTCACAGACATGATGGCGACTAGGAAGGCCACCTTCAAGGAAAGATATAGAAGAGAACACATGGCCAAAGGTTCAAATGGGGCAATTGTGAGAGATCGAAGCACTTAAGTCAGGTCCTATGGGGGCACTAGGGCTCTGGGTAGAGGTTGCATACTCCCTGGAGGAATCTTTTGGTAATTGGGTGAGCAAAGACTGAAATGCCATCCACTTTGTCATGGAATGTTGTAATGGCTGCCAGATGCACCCGCAGTGAAATCATTAAAAGGCCGGATTTCTTAAGGTAGAGCATGTAGTCCAGGACCACTGGTATGGTAGAGGTGGTGGTGCTGATTTGTTTATTTAGGCACCACATGTGGAATCTCTTCTGTTTGTGGAGGTACGCAGCCTGTGTGATGGGCCTTCTGCTGTTTAGCAGGATGTCTTTAATGTCCTCAGAACAAGTTATCTCCTCGCCCTGGAATCATTGAGGAGCCAGGCTGTGAGATGGAGTGACCCCAGGTTTGGATGCAGAGTCTGACCCGTGTCCTGAGAGAGAACATTTAGAAGAAGAAGGAAGAGACGTGGGGGGCATGATGACATCTGTTTCTGGTATGGGTACCAGGTTTGTCTGGGCCATGCTGGTGCTATCAGGATGACTTTGGCTTGATCGATTCTGATCTTGTGCAGGACCCTGGACAGCAACGGAGTGGGAGGAAAAGCATACAGGAGGGGTGCGTACCATGAAATGAAAAATGCGTTGCCGCTGGATCCTGATCCCAGTCCCACTCTGGAGGAAAAAGCTGGACATTTGCTGTTTGGTTTTTTTGTGGCAAATAGGTCTATTGCGGGGAACTCCCATAATTGAAATATGACTGGATCACGCAGGTGTTGATTTTCCACTTGTGGTCGTTCGAGAACTTTCGACTTAATGCGTCGGCCATGATATTCTGAGACTGAGGCAGGGAGGTGGTTGATATGGTGACATTGTGTTGTATGCACCATGACCAAAATTTTATGGCCTCCGTACATAGGAAGTGGGATCTCGCTCCTCCCCGTTTGTTTATGTGGAACATGCAGGTTACATTGTCCGTCATGATCTCTATGTTTTTGTCTTTGATCAGAGGCATGGAGTGTGCACAGGCATTGCAAACTGCGCGTAGTTCCAGTACATTGATGTGGAGTGTTGATTTGGAAGGAGACCATCTTCTCTGTACTGTGAGCTTGCGTAGGTGGGCACCCCCACCCCAGTAGAGAGGCATCCGTTGTGATTATCAATTCGGGAGGAGGCTGAAGGAAAGGGACACCTGTGTAGATGTTGTGCGGGTGAGTCCACCATTGTAGCGAGTCCTTGACCTTCATTGGCATACTCAGAATTTTATTCAAATTGTGTTTGTGTGCCGTGAACACTGTCCTGAGCCAACTCTGCAAGCAGTGCATGTGCAGCCTGGCATGTTTCACCATGTATGTGGTCGCCACCATGTGACCTAGTAGCTGAAGACCGGTCCTGGCCAATATCCTTGGGCTGTGCACCGAGGTATTGATGAGGTTCGTTAGAGTGGTGAATCTCTGAAAAGGTAATGATGCGGGTGTTTCTAGAGAATTTAGGTGCACGATGATAAAGTCCAGTTTCTGGACTGGCATTAATGTGGACTTTTGGATATTTATTTGTAGACCGAGACTGGTGAAGAGCGACATTGTCTGGTGCGTGGCTGTGACGGCTTCTACCCAAGTGTGAGCCTTGATTAGACAGTCATCTAAGTAGGGGTATATCATGACCCTGTGCTTGCGAAGGCGAGTTGCTGCCACAGCAAGGACTTTAGAAAATGCCCAGGGAGCCGTGGAGAGGCCAAAGGATAGTACTGTGTATTGGAAATGGTCCTGTCCCAGTACAAACCGAAGAAATTTCCTGTGTGTAGGGCGTATAGTAATGTAAAAATATGCAACTTGCAGGTCGGGGGCTGCAAACCAATCCCCTTGCTCCAGTACTGGAATAATTGTAGCTAACGTAACCATCCTGAATCATTGTGTTCTGATTAATTTATTTAGCTTCCTGAGACTGAAGATGGGTCTCCATCCTCCAGACTTCTTTCAGGTTAAAAAAGCCCTTCCCTCTGTGATGTACCGGAACTGGCTCTACCGTGCCCATTTGTAGGAGATGCTCCACTTCCTGTCTCAGAAGGGGCTCATAATAGGGGTCCCTAAAGAAGGACGGGGAGGCAGGGTGGGTAGAAGAGATGAAGAGGAACTGGATGGCATAGCCAGTCTTGATGATTTCCAGTACACATCTGTTGGAGGTGATGGTTCACCAGTTTGGATAGAACGGTGTTAGACAATTGATAAAAGGATGGTTGGTGGGAGGTAGCATTGGCAGCAAAAGTTGGGGGAGGTCTGGCAAGCCCTTGACCAAACCTTCAAATCTGCTGTTTAGAGGTTGATTGTTAAGCTGTGGTGGCTTGGGAGGAACTTAGTCTGCGTCTGGGTGGTCTCTGTCTGTGCCTCTGGTTATCGTATTGTCTCGGTTGCTGTGTGTATGGGGCCTGTCTGGGGCGCTGTGATATATAATACCTGCCTCGTTTGCATTTTGTTGCAAGTGTACAGATGCCAAGAGACCTGATCGTGGCCCTCAAATCTTTCAATGAATGGAGCAATTTGTCGGTCTTGGCGGCGAACAGTTTTGGACCCTCGAATAGAAGGTTCTCTACAGTGGCTTGGACCTCCCTAGGGAAGCCTGACAGATGAAGTCAAGAGGCTTGGTGCATTACTATGGCGGTGGCAATGGTCCTTGCTGCTGTCAGCAGAGTCCAAAAGAGGGTTGGAGGGCAGTTCTAGCTAAGAGGTGGCTCTCAGAAAGGAACGATGTAAACTACTCTCTTTTGTCGTCTAGTATGTAGTCAATAAAGTCAGAAAATTTGGAATAGTTTATATGGTCATACTTCGCCATAAGGGCTTCATAATTGGCAATCCAGAAGTGGTGTCGCTGATGAATACGCCTTGCGACCAAGTAAGTCCAGGTCTTTTCCACTCTTTATCATAAGGGGTGGTTCTAGAGTAATGCTCTTTGCCCCATTCATTAACTGCATCGATTGTCAATGAATTTGTCTGAGGGTGTATGAATAGAAATTCCATCCCTTTTGAAGGGATGTAATATTTTTTGTCCACTCTCTTACATGTGGCCGGGATGGCAGCAAGGGTCTGCCAGATATTTGTGGTGGGTTCCATGGTTGCTGAGTTAATCGAAAGGGCAATCTTGGAGGAGGTGGACATGTGGAGTATGTCCAAGAGCTCGTGATGTGACTCTGAGATCTTCTCTAGGGTTATCTGGAGCATCGTCGCTATTCTTTTGAAGAGCTCCTGGAAATTCCTGAAATCATCTCCAGCAATAGGCGTAAGGGGCATAACAGTCTCATCTGGTGCGAATGAAGTGCAGGTGGCAGGAGCTGCCTCCAGAGCTAAAACTTATTCCGTCTCCTCAAGGCAGTGTTTGGGAGGGGCAGCTGGTGGCACTGTGGATCTTGGTGAAGAGTGCCTATGTACCTCTGCAGTGCCACTTAGGGGTTTGGCGTAAAACAGTCTATAAGCTGCCCCTGGGTCCCAGAATGCCCATCGAGGTGGTAAGGGCATAGGTGGGGGCCCCAAGGGGTGACCATACCACCCTTGCAATTCAGATCCTGGCAGAGGCTTAGGACACTCCTGATGTGCGGATTGAACTCTGCCTTGCATAGGTGAAGAGTGTTGGGAGGAGAAAGCCTCCCCTTCCTCATCTTCATCCTCTTCACTAGAGAAAGGAGAAGCAGCTCTAGTTGGCGGAGTGAGCAGTAGTGAAAGTACCGAAGCAGTATCGGAACTGAGGAGGGGTGATTCCGGTACTGGGGCAATTTTCAGGTCCTTCAGAGCAAGGAACTGTTGAGGCTGTGGTACCATTTGAGGTACCTGTGTGAAAGGTGGTACAGAGAATGCAGTGGTACTAGGGGACCTTGTGGTACCGGTAGGAAAGGAGCTGACAGACAGCGTGCCAAGGACGGTGTGGCAATGTGTGGTGTAGTGTCTGTGCTAGTCAACGTAGGGCCAGCAGGTGGTGCTTTTGCCTTTTGTACTGCAGAGTCGCTCCATACCGAGCACTTTTTCTGTGCTGCCGGTGCAGAGGTGGAGGAGGCGGTCTTCTGCCTGCCCGCTTAGGGTCTGCGGCTGTGACGGTACCACCGGTACCGGAGGTCCCTGCTGACTCAAAGGTACTAAGCTGCGGGGTGGTTGGTACCGATCTAGTGGACAGAAGCGGGGAACGTTCCCTCTTTGACGTGGTCTTGGTAGGGTTTGTGTTAGTTCTCCTCTTTCCAAGTACTTTAGGAGACAGGTCCCTTTCTTGTGGTGTGGAGGAGAGGGGTCTGTCGGAAGCCGCCTATGGTGATAGGGCGGCAGGAGAAGTTTGCTAGCTCAGGCCTGAGGCGGGACGGAGGGACTTCTCCAATAGGATAAATTTCAGTTTAAGGTCCCTCGCTTTCCTAGTCCATGTCTTAAGATTGTGGACTGGCAATGGGTGGACTTCTGCGGCACATGAGGTTCCCCCAGGCACCAAACACATTGCAAGCGTCTGCCAGAAAGCAGAATTGCCTCACAACAGGAGAGGCAGCGTTTAAAGCCAAGTGACCCTGGCATTCTGAGGAAAATTAATGTGCCTTAAGGGGACGAAAGGAAAAAAAGTTGTTGATTTTTTTTTAAATGGGGAGAAAAAGAAATAAAAGGTTCTTAACCAACTAACCTAACTGCACTAAACTACTTGACTAAACTAAATCTGAGATAAAGCGAGTGCACACACTGCTGGAGCTCCGACTCAGACCACGGGAGATTGAGAAGGAACGGGGGCGGGGGAGGAGCCACACATCACTAGTTAATTGCTGCTGCAGGCGTGAGGTGGGGAGAGCACATGTGCGGCCCAGCCAGGTAGTGCTGTCGAAATTCTCTGACTAGAGTCGCAGGGCGCACAATCACCTAAAGTCGAGCACCCACAGGGACTCCACTCAAAGAAGAATTCTGGGTACCTACTTGCATTGCTGACACATCTACACTGCTACTTTTAGCAATGCAAGCATGGGTATATCTACCTGGGTTGCAATCACACCTTGGACTGCAGTAAAGACACCCCCCAAGGGAGATGTTGAATGCTTGAGCCCTGTGAGGGGCCCATTTGTACTACAAACTGGAAATATACTGTAACCATTTCAAGGGATAACGAAGTTGTAACTACATCACCAATATGGTTGTATTTGTTACATAAATGGGCCCTAGAAGAGAAAATAAGTCTGAATTTCAAGAAAAAGTTTCTGAATGTGAAACTTATTAGCCTGTTAGTTTAGTCTGCTTCACCCAAGGAAAGTGGTGAAAATCCCATCTCTTGGCATTTTTAAAATTAGACTGTACAAAACACTAAGAATGGGGAGCTCAACACTGGCCTAACTCAGTTGCTATTGAAGTCAATGGGAGTTTTTTATGGACTTTAATGGGAGCAGAATTTAGCTAACACTGAGCACTTTTGAGGATCCCAATGATGAGGTGGGAGGTCCTAAAGGGTCCTTTGCATATATAACTATTATGAAAAATGTTTTAAAACTAATGAATGAATAATAAATTATATAGAAATTTAAATGCAAGAACATACTTTCATTGCCAGGGTTTCTTGAAAGGAAGAAATTTTCTCAGTTTTTTCATCCACACATTCTTGTAAGGAGTCCTTTTCTGTATCCAGCTCAGCAATAGTTTCTTTGAGAATATGGATTTCTTCTTGTTGTGCAAGATTTTGTTTTGAAAAGTTATCTGCACATATAATCATAAAGGCCTCATTTTTATTAACTCAATTTAAAATAATTATTTTCCATTTCACATAGCTTGATACACTTCTAAACCACAAGAAAACACAACTAAGGCCAAGAACCAGCGAAGCACTGAAGCATGATGATAGGGACAGAAATAGTCTCACTAATGTCAATGGGACTACTCGCATGCTTAAAGCCTGTGCTTGAGTGCTTTGCTGGATCAGGGCCTAAGCTACTAGAGCCTTGATGCAAATTTACCCCTTTTTAGGATGTTTTTTTAATTGCAAATATTAAGACTATTAAGACAATAATTATAATAACTCAATAATGTAAATTGAAGTGCCTAGGAAATAGGTTTAAAACAACAGAGCAAAGTGGAGTGCAAATTACAATATGTAAAGCTGGGTATTATTAAACTTTCTTGTCCATGCGCAAAACATTGGTCTTCTCTGTTATGTTAAGAGAAAGGCATTTACTTAAGAGAGAAAGATCTATAAATGCTAATTATAAACCAAAAAAGGACACTGAGTATTCCACACAAGAGTATTCAGAATGAGTAACTAAAGAAAATTAACACATTCATAATAAAATGTCATGTAAATACTGCAAGACACTTTTAGTAGGCTGTAACTGAATTATATGACACTAAGGGTAAGTCTACACTGCAGATGGGAGCATGCGTCCCAGCAGATAGACAAATGCTACTCAAGTTAGTCTCTAAAAATAGCAGTGTGGCCACAGCAGCATGGGCTAGCTGCCCAAAAACAATCACACCAGACCGCCTGGGTATATGTACTCAGGTGGCTAGCCCAAACCACCTCCTGTGCTACTGTGTCCACACTACTATTTTTAGCGTGCTAACTAGAGCAGAGCTAGCATGTGTCTCTCTATTAGTGCTGGGAAGCATGCTCACAGCTGCAGTGCAGCTACACACATACATACATACTCTATGTAAAGCAAACATAGATCATGCTCTGTCTATAACTTGTGAGAAATTATCAAAAGTTTTAGTAGTTAAGAAATAACTAATGAAATGTTTTTGACACAATGAATGCCTACATGCATATGTATTACACACAAGGCAACTAAATTAAAAAGAAAAGTATTGAGGCTGCAAAGTCAAGTATTGAGGCTGGGGAAATTCTGCACCAAAAAATGCAAAATTCTGCACCAAAAAATGCAAAATTCTGCACATTTTATTTGTCAAAATAATGCAATATAATCACATCAGTTCCACTTATTTTGGTAATTTATTTGAATTACCATACAGAAAAAAAATCACAATAACTGTTCAGCATTTCCTAAACACATGAAAGTTAAGTTACAAATACTTGGTAACCAAGACCCTGAATTCCAGTTATAATCCTGGATTTTCATTTAAATTACATTACTTTTATTTTGGTGTTCTGTAAAGTAGAATGTCACTTTAAATTGCTCAGACTTTCACACAAGAAAGTCGTACAGTTTTGCTAATCATTGTCCTACATTTTTTTTAATGGATACGTAAAATAGATCCTGAGCTGTCATCTAACCCCATTGTGCCTCTCTGGCAAAGGAAAAAAAGCAAGAAAGCACTTTGACCTTCCTAGCTGAGGATTACATTACTGTCATTTAAAATAAGTCTCCTTTACACCACTCTGGCAAGGTAAAGGAACCTTAATTGACTAAGAATGGGAACAATGGGAACATTAGCAGCAGAGGTGAAAGTAAGCTGGTCTGGTCCGGTATGGTGTACCGGCAAGAGCCAGTACGCCGTGCCGGACCGGACCAGCTTCCCCAGGCTGGCGATTTAAAGGGCCCGGGGCTCCTTGCAGTGGCTGGAGCCCCGGGCCCTTTAAATCGCCTCCCAAGCTCCGCTGCCGGAGCCCTGGGTTAGCGGCGGCAGGGCTCCAGTGGTGATTTAAAGGGCCCGGGGCTCCAGCTGCTGTGGGGACCCCTGGGTATTTAAAGGCCCCGCCTCTTCCGGTTGAGGCCACGCTCCTGCTCAGGACTCCGGAGTACCGGTAAATCCTTTAAGTTACTTTCACCCCTGATTAGCAGCCTGCCTGTTTAGTTGTTACATTTTTGCTCTGCCTCAGGGACAGAGCCTGCTTCACACAGCCCTATGCCTCCAAGCCCAGGATGCAGCAACAGCGACGAGAGGGACAGAGTGAGTCTCTCTCACTCATTCGCACGCAGACAGGTGCCCAGCCCCACCCCCTTAACGTCTCTCCATGGACGCATGCCCAACATCCCTCCTCTCCCCTGCAGTGATCTGCTCTCTGCTGCCAGCTGCTCCCAGCAGACGCGCCTGGGCTGCTGTGGAAGGGGCGTGTGTTCCCCACAGATTTCTTTGCTGTCCCATTTTTCTGCGGGAAAGCCAAGAAATCTGCGGAAAGTATGAATTCTGCACCCCCGCAAGGCACAGAATTCCCCCAGAAGTAACTCAAAAGTTATGACAGACCAGAATTAAGGTTGCCTGTGCTACTTTAGTTCAGTCTCCTTATGCATACATATATCATACATCATTTAGTTATATTATTACAGTTTTCCCCCTGCCTCATTCAGTGTACATAATAAGGGGTGCTCACTCAGTGAGCTGCTATTCAATATTTGTTTTCTCCTTATTGAACAACATGTGCTCCCAAGACTGAATTACTGCATACTATTCATACTCTGCTTTGAAGAAATTGTTATTAATTTCCTCCTGAGTTTTTCTATGGCGCTCATCACTACAGTATTCGAGTGCTTCAAACATTAATTTATTTTTACAACACCCCTGTGAGATGACAGGGCATTATCATCCTCATTTAACTGACAAGGAACTGAGGTACAAAAAGAGATTACAGTCGAAAGTATTCACTAATTTAGGGTGACTAATTTGAGACACCTAGAACCTGTATGTAGCATTATATAGCACTTTATATATTCAAAGAACAACTTGAATTGAATTCCATTGCAGCTATGAATGCTCATCAATTCTGCAAATCATGCCCCAGGGTCTCAAGTTTGGCACCCAGAAAATGAGGAACAAACAATTAGTGACCACTTTTAAAAGATGTGGTTTATTGACTTTCCTAGCATCACACAGGAACTGTGTGGCAGAGGCAGGGATAGAATCCAATTCCCCATAGCAGCATTCAGCTGCCTTAACCATGAGACCATCCTTTCTGCAACCCCCTACCTCATTCATCCACACCTTCCAACAGGAGGGAACCAAATGGCTTGGGGGCAGCATGATAATTATGCATAATTCAGGCTTTCACCTGTAGGTCATCAGAACAAATCCACCCTCAATCAGTCATTAGTTTATCCCTGGATGCCTTTGAGGAGCAGTGGGCACTGTCAGGGATTCTCTGCTCAATGTCCCCCTCTGAATCCCTGATTCTTTACCTCTCACCTCACTCCTGCTCCTGTTTTTTTCATTTGTTGCCCCAACTACTTTCTTGTACCCTGAATTTAGTGGTTCCTCCCTCTCAATTGAGGGGGTGGGCCTTTAATTATGGGTGGGCCTACACCTGCCTGCACCAGTGGTACAAATAGTATACACCTTCCAAGGGGTACTCTGTAACTATGGGGCCTATTTCAAATCCAATGTTAAGTCAGGCTTCCGAGCAGAGTTCCTCTGGGCAGTGTCCACTGACTCCTTAAGATGCCTCTGAGGAGCAGTGAGTGCTGTCAGGAGTTCTCTGAGCTGTCAGATGTTTTCTGAGCTGTCTCCCCTTCCAGTTCCCTAATTTTTAGCCTTTGACCTTCACTCCTGTCCCTGTTTTTTTCCCATTTGTTGTCCCCAGAATTTACTTGTGGCCTGAATCCCTCTTGGTTGAGGGTTTTTAGCTTTGGGAGGGGTTAGGGTCCCCTATCTCCCAGCAACCACAACAGGTACACATAAGCAACTGAAAACAAAATCTCATATAACAGAAAACATTGGGCAATTTTAACTGTAGGTTTTGCCACCTATAATACATTTTCTTTTCTTATTGCAAACTGCTGCATTTTACTTTGGTGAGTGCAGATGATGTTGACTGTGATCTAGAAAGTAGTTATCCAATGCTATATAACCGGTCTCTAGTTTAGTCAATGGTCCTCAAAATGCCCCACCATTCCTGCACCCATCTCTTTTACTCCTGTCTTGAGCATATTACTCTGTACTGCATTTGAAAATGTATTCTGACTACTTACATCCTTAATTAAAGGAACAGTCCCAAGAAGTGCTATCTCAGCACCTTGCAGGATTGGGAGCTACAGTTTGTTAAGCAAATATTACTGATGAGCCCAAACAAATCAAATGCGTTAACAAAACTTATTGTTCAACTAATAGTATGAGCAGTTTTTATCAGGAATAAGTTTATTGATAACCATCTTAATTATGCTGGTCTGAGATAGGGAGAAAACTCCTTCTAAAAACAGAAAATAAGTTATTTGCTTTTTGTCGATGAAAGTAAGAAAAAACAAGTTTTTTGATGTACCCATATGCTTTCCTCTAGCCATAAAATATAAAACTATTTTAATTTTGAATTTCTGGTGACGAATTAATTATTTTGCCTTTGTACTACTGGAACACTTAAAATAGTATAAAATAAAATAGTTGATTAAACGTTACTTTTTATATAACGTGGAAGAAGTGAGGAAGAGAAAGCAATACTACCATTAATTTTAACTAAATATCTAACTCACCATTTTTTTCATCCAAAACCATAATTTTCTCCTGGGTAAGTTGTAATTCATATTTTTTTTTAGCAAGATGTCGCTGCGTCTCTGAAAGACTCTGTTCTGTCTTTTCATTTAATAAGCTGTAGAAGTATTAAGAGTGACAGCTTTAATGCAAACGTATATTAATATGGCTTTTCTCACATTCTATAATGTCACCACAACTGCCAAAGTTAAGTAAATCAGCATTTCTTGAGATATTTCAAGTAATCTCGGATATTGCACCAACATTTATCTAAGTCTATCTTTAATTATGAAGGCTTGTCCATTCCTGTGAAGAATCCCACAGAATTAGAGGTGTTTTGAGAGACTGGACAGCTCAAAGGATTAGAATAAGATAAAAAAAGCTTTTAATCAACTATGAGCTCTGATTAGAAAATGCCCAAGACTGGGATGGGCAAAGTTACAAACTGTTATAAATCATGACCGAGGTGCACTGATAGAGCTAGATAGTGAAGCTTATACCTGCTCATACTGTGCTTTGGAACGGGAAAGAGCTAGTAGTGCTACTTTGAAGGTATAACAAGAACAATCTTAAAAATAATAGAAATTAAGAAAAAGAACACAGATTTTTTTGGATGGTGCTCATGAAGCTGAGAGACTAACAGGAAGTAGCAAAAAGAACAGGAGTACTTGTGGCACCTTAGAGACTAACTTTAGAGCAGGGTTTCTCAGATGTTTTCATAATATTGGGCCACATCTTAAAAGAGAGAGAGAGAGAGAGAGAGTATCATGGGCCAGCCCCACTCGCATTCACAATTCTGTGGATTCTGTGGAGCAGCTCCCCTGTCCATCACAGATCTATTTGTAACAGTGCAACATTCACATGGCAACTACAGCAATTACTTGTAAGTAACAGTAGACATGTATCTGAAGTATGTTTAAGGGGAGTAGATTTTTTACCGTCTTGGAAAAGAATCACAATATCTTTCCTTCCAATGTGTTACCCTCTCTCCTGTACATGCTTCTGTGCCACCTTGTCCTCTTCTTCCCCAATTCTCTGCACATGCTTCCCTTTTGTTGATCTTTCTCCCTTGCCACCTGTTTCCCCTCTTCCCTCTTGCACATGCTGCCTAACTTGCCTTCTTCCCTGTAGTCCTCTCCTGAGGGTGGCTCATGGCTCTTGTCCCACTAGTGGCTCTTAGTAGTGGCTAGAAGTTTCAGTCAGGCTGGTACTCCAGTCCTTGAAAGAAGCTCCAATATCATTTCCTCCTTTTGGAGCCTCTCTCAAGGACAGAGAGAGGGCAGCTTGAGGAGGCTGAAACCTGGCTATTACATGAAATGTATGTTTGTTTCTGTATTTACTTCAATTTATAGAAGTAAAGAAAGGTCTTAAAGGAGTTACAAAACTTAAATATAAAATTAGCTGCTGACAATATCCAACAAAATGTAACCCTTAAACACTCCTAGAAAAATCCCTAACCCCACATAAACCTCAATCCCCATCAAATTTCACCTTTTGCAAAAGCCAGAAAAAATAGACATGCCTTGCAACATGCTCTGAAGGTCAACAAACCTAGGCTATATCAGACCAAGGTGAAGGCTGGGGAAGGGAGGAGAGTTGATTACAAATCTGAGGGCCCCTCATGAGAATAGTCTGTCACAAGTTCCTTCTCCTTTAAATAAACAGAATACCTTTGACAAAACAGTGGATATATGCTTATTTTATAATTGCAGTAGTTTTGATGTATATGCTTTTATTTACCTTAGTGAAGCACATTCTGCTTTTTGTCTGCTGAGCTCACTTTCTGAATCCAGTGCCCTTCTTGCCAGTATTTTCATCTCCATTTCCACAGAATCTATGGTCTCTTTCATCAGTGCTATCTTTGATATTTGTTCCAAACGTTCACTGTCAAGCTATAGGAGTAAAATGACTAGACATTAAGAACTGCAGAAAAAAAAACCAGTTACTAACCTTCTTGTAACTGTTGTTCTTCGAGATGCGTTGCTCATGTCCATTCCAATTAGGTGTGTGCGCGCACGGAAGATTTTCCCCCTAATAGTATCCGTAGGGTTGGCCTGGACACCCCCTGAGGTCGTGCCTTCATGGTGCTCGATATAAGGCCCTGCCAACCTGCCACCCTCTCAGTTCCTTCTTGCCTGCTACTCTGACAGAGGGGTATGAAGGTGGGGGTATTGGAATGGACATGAGCAACACATCTCAAAGAACAACTGTTATGAGAAGGTAACTGTTTTTTCTTCTTCGAGTGACTGCTCATATCAATTCCAATTAGGTGATTCCCAAGCCTAAATTTGGAGGCAGGGTCAGAGCTTAAATGTTCGCTGACTGCAGCACTGCTTACCAAAGGCTGCATCGTCTCTGGCCTGCTGGGTAATGGCATAATGCGATATGAATGTATGAACAGAGGATCACGTCGCCGCTCTGCATATTTCCTGGGTTGGAACGTATGCCAGGAACGCTGCTGATGAAGCCTGTGCCCTGGTGGAGTGTGCTGTGAGCAGAGGCGCAGGTACCTTCACCAGGTCGTGGCATTCCCAGATGCAGGACGTGATCCATGACAAAATCCTTTGGGAGGAGACTGGAAGCCCTTTCATTCTGTCTGCTACCGCGATGAACAACTGAATGGACTTCCGGAATGATTTGGTTCGCTCAATGTAAAAGACTAATGCCTGGCGAACGTCTAGCAAGTGAAGTCTTTGTTCCCTGCTGCTTGTGTGCAGTTTAGGGTAGAAAACTGGGAGAGAAATGTCCTGGTTGACTTGAAACTGGGAGACAACCCTAGGAAGGAATGCTGGCTGGGGTCTGAGCTGAACCATGTCCTTGTAGAACACGGTGTAAGGAGGCTCTGATGTTAAGGCCTTGAGCCCTCCTGGCTGAGGTTATAACTACCAGAAACACCATCTTGTACGAGGGGTAGAGCAGAGAGCATGTTGCCAGCGGTTCTAAGGGCGGCACCAGATTGAGGTTCCAGGCCGGGACCGGCTGTCGGACATGCGGATATAGCCTGTCGAGACCTTTCAGGAAACGGTTGACCATAAGGTTGGCAAAGACCGACCAGCCCTTTTTTCCACCTGGATGAAAGGCAGAGATGGAGGCCAAGTGAACCTTTATTAACGACATGGACAGCCCCTCTTGCTTAAGATGGAGAAGGTAGTCCAGTATAAGGGAAATAGACATGAGTGTCGGAGACAGATGGTGTTGCGCTGACCAGATTGAAAATCTCTTCCATTTGGCCAGGTAGGTAGCCCTGGTGGAGGGTTTCCTATTGCCAAGGAGGATTTCTATGACCAGGTCCGAACAGAAGAGCTCCATCGGGTTCAAGCCATGGAGCTACCACACTGTGAGATGCAATGACTTGAGGTTCGGGTGCTGGAGACAGCCATGATCCTGAGTTATCAAGTCTGGGAAGAGGGGCAACGTGATTAGGGCTTCCACGGACATTTCGAGGAGAGATGTGTACCAATGTTGATGGGGCCAGGCTGGGTCTATCAATATCACTGAGGCCTCGTCCCTCTGACCTTTGAGGAGCACCTTGTGAACGAGAGGGAAGGAAGGAAACGCGTAGAGGAGGTGGTCCCCCCAAGGAAGGTGGAATGCATCCGTGATGGAGCCCAGGCTGTGATTCAAGAAGGAGCAAAACTGCTGGCACTTCCTGTTGCATCGCATGGGACGAAAAGGTAAGGCAGGATGGATCCAGTCTTTGTACTGGTGCGCCGTTCTCGTTCGCACCTTCAAAGGGCCTGCTTCTGGCCTGATGAAGGTTTCGACTGGCCAGAGCCCTGACCAGATGAGGGGTGAGGTCTCTTCCTGGAGTTCCTATTCGTCCTCTGCAAGCTCTCCTGCCTATTCTGCGGGAGCTGCGGCCTAAAAATGTTTCTGCTGTGTGGCGGGAGTGTGAGTACACCTTCCTCCCGAAAAGGTCCAATTTTTTGGCCTCTCAATTTTTTGGGGAGGGCCCCTGGTATCCCTGGTGCTCGCACTGGTTGGCCACATCCACTACCAGGGAATCCGGCGGTGTGTGTGTGTATAAAGATGTTAAAACCCCTTGGAGGGGACAAAATACCTCCGCTCATATCTCTTAGCGGTAGGAGGCAAAGAGGCCGGGGTCTGCCACAGGGTCTTAGTGACTTCACTGATAAAGACTATCAGTGGCAGCGCAATACGGGATGGTCCAGGAGGGGAAAGGATATTCACCATAGGGTTGGCATCCTCTACCACTTCCTCTGTCTTGATGTTAAGGTTCTGGGCCACCTGTCTCAGCAGCTGTTGTAGAACCCTGCTGTCCTACAAGGCCGGAGCAGTCGATGTGCCAACCACCGCCTCGTCCGGGGAGGAAGAGGACGAGAGACTGACTGGAGCCAGAGCCTGCTCTCTGCCCTTAGCCCCTCTGGGGTCCCAAAGAGCGAGGATCTCTGGTACTGAAGCCAACGGGAAGGTTCCTGGAGCCGAGAGCGTCAGTGCCGGTGCCGCAGATGGTATCAGTGCTGGAACAGTCAACACTGGTATTGTGATCGGCTGCGTTACTGTTGATGTCCCTGGTACTGAAGGTGTCTGCGGCGGCCCAAAGGATGCTGAGACTTCCAACACTGACCTGGATCCCCGGCTCTGCCCCTGGCTCTGGTGATAAGCCCAGGGTGTCCAGAAGGGCCACTGAGGTAGGGCTTGCCACTGACTCGGCCACGGTGCCGGGTAAGGCTGATGGTCTCTGCGGGACGGGGACCTCCTGCTCCTACTGGAGCGTGATGACTCCGCTTCCGACTCCGAAGTCTCCAACTGGGACAACCTCAGAGGTGCAAAACCCCTTGGTGCTGGGGATCAATACCGTGAGCTGTGGGACCGGTGCGGCTACTCCACACGAGCGGCAGGTGCCGGAGGGCAGTGTGCCAGGGATGGTGCACGTAGACCCATCATCGCCAGCTTGCCCATTGATTGCACCAGGGCCCGAACCAGTGCCAGCGACCTCTCCCACCTTGGAGGGGAGGTTGGCGCCATAAGTGCCAAGAGACCCGACACAGCTTCAAATGCCTCCAGTGTGGAGGGGAGCTGCAGGTCTTCATTGTGGCGGGCTGACATGACTGAACCCCCGCTGGGGCAGGAGTCGACAAAACCCATGGCGGTTGGGCCGCCTGCTCCTTAGGCCTGGCTGGAGAACGACCTCTGTCAGGTTTCTTCTTCTGAGGTACCGAGGATTGCGACCGGTGCCTCACGGCGGTCTGTGGCATGGCTCTGTGCATGGAGCTATGGTGGTGCTGAGGGTCTCTGGAAGAGTCCTTCCTCGGCACCGGCTCACGGGTCGAGGGTGCCGGCGCACTGCACACCAAAGAGGAGGTGGCTTGGGGCTGGCTCCAGTGCACCGGGGTCTGACTGGGGTCGAAGAGCTGCCTCCATGAGTAAAATACGGAAGCGCTGATCCCGGTCTTTTAGACGGGAGAGGTCCTAAGACAGAACCCTCTGCAAATTTTGCAGCGCTCCCTGAGATAACACTCGCCGAGACACGTCAAGCACAAAGTGTGTGGATCGCTTCTGGGCAGACCTGCAGCAGTCTATACATTCCTTGAAGCCTGGGGACCGAGGCATGCCCTGGTGCTGGGGGATCGTTGGGGGGGGGGGGGGGGGGAAGCCCCAAAGGAAACTACCACTAACTACTAATAACTAACTACAACTATATACAATGGAGAGAAAGGACACTGCCAAGAAAACGTGCTTGCTGAGGCAAAAGCTACGGGACGTTCCAGCTAGCCATTACTGGCAGCAAGAAGGAACTGAGGGGGTGGCGGTTTGGCAGGGCCCTATATCCAGCGCCAAGAAGGCACGACCCCAGGGGGTGCCCAGGCCGACCCTACTGATACTGCTAGGGGAAAAATCTTCAGGCTGTCGTGCATGCAGCACGCGCACATCTAATTGGAATTTACATTAGCAATCACTCAAAGAAGAATATGTCTTATATAGAATATTTATTCTGCTAGTTCAAATTCTACTCTGATTTGTACTGTAAATCTTTTATTTGAAAGGCAGATCTCCATAGCATCTTCTGTGCTCAGGGCCTGATTCAAAGCCCACTGATCAATGGAAAGAAATTGGAGTGTGCGTCTCATCTTTCTTGTAGTATATCTATGTATCTGACATAGAGCAGCACTGGCAAAACTATACTATTTGCCTGAGACAGATCATAGAAAGAAAGCGTGAGTTACTGGGTCATATCTTTCAGCTCTAGTAGTAGGTTGCCCCGCTAGTGGAAATCTTGGTTTGGTGCTTATGCCCAACCATAAAAGTCATATGGTGCCTAAAAGAATTAAAAATCACAGAGCTGGATGATATAGCACAAGGTATTGTAACATGATGATGATAATGAGTGAAAGAATCACAGTGCAGTAAAATCACTGCATCAAAAATGTAAGACATAGCTCTCTCCTGAGCAAAGACACCCAGATAGATTACTATAGAGCATAAGGCTCCAATTTAAGTATTATTAAGCTATCCCTGTAGTTCCCTCAGTTCTGTAGTCCAGAATCTCAATTTGGATTCCCTGCAAACCAACATTAAAATCAGATCACTTCAGAAAGATAACAGCTTGATTAGTAAAAGGTTTCAGCTTAATATTCAAAGAAATCACCTGCTTTAATCTATTTAAAGATTTAACACTGTAAGAAAAAAAAACCCTATACAAATTCTCCACCTTCTTCTCTCTCCTAGTTTACTGATTCACTATGTTACTCTAATCAATGATCAAACCATTTGAGAGCAAATCAATAGGACTCCTGTACATTCAGCAACTTTCTCAACATTAAAATCACAAAACCTGAATATTGAAGTACCAGCCTCTATATTTATCAAGTGAGTTGCAGAAAGAAAAGGGTGTCTATTAACCAAGGGGATTCCCAAGAGAATGCAGACTACAGAACAACTATTTAAACTTGTAAATCAGGGCTTAAATTCTCAACAATTATTTTCCGGAGCCCCCTCCCACACCACCAGGGCTCCCGTGGGTCTGAAGCCCCGAGCCACAAGGCTCCCGCGGGTTTGAAAATATTTACCAGAGCTCCGCTCGGCTCTGGATGAATTTAAGCCCTGCTTGTAAGTAAATGTTCAGTTACTGGTATATTAGAATCTCACTTTGAGAGCAATACAAGCTTCCATTACATTCTTCAATGTGGATGAACTCAAGTTTTTACTTCAAACACTATAATCTCTGAAACGATATATTTAATATGTACATTTTCTTTATTAATGTTTTTCTTTTATAAATTAAGGACTCAATGCAGCAAACATTTTACTCATCTGAACAATTAAATTGACTTAAATGGGACTATTCAGGCATTTACAGTTACTGCTATGTGCATTTAGAAAAGCAGGCCCTAGAACTATACCCGCAGATCTTTAACCACAAATGTCACTTTTATGACATTAATAACAATTCTATATGTAAAGAAGATATATTTTCCTTACATCTTGAACTGTTGATTCCAGCTCTTCAATTCTCTGTTCCAGGTGAGCCCTCTCATTAAATGCAGTCTCCTGGGCAATCTGTTTCAAACAACAACAACAAAAAATACATACAAAACATTACTTTTAAAGTTAATTGCATACATTTAGTTTAACCACATATTGGATACCACATCGCAAACTTAACTATACTACGATGCTATAACAAGCTGGGATAAAAATCAAACCTTTAACCTCTCCCTGAGGCTATCTCGTTCTGTGGTCATCCTTCGGAAGTCAGAAAGTGCCGTATCCCTTTCTGTCTCCACACGCCTTAAGATAGCCTGGGCTGTCACAGTCGTTTTAGGAATCTTGGGGGATTTGATAACATCTCGGCGAAGTCGGGATATTTCTTCCTGTGCCTGTTATTTTTAAACACATGTGAAATGTGAAACAGATAATGTAAAGTATTATGGACTACATATTTTACAAATAAGGCTGGTCAAAAATTTTCCATCAAAACTTTAACAGAAAATTGGATTTTTCACTGAATGTTTTTGCAAAAAAAGGTCTGCTTTCTGCAGAAAAACTGAGATTTTTTCATTGAAAAACTAAGCACCTGAACATTCCAATGCTGCATCACCTGCTCTCATCAAGAAAGACTATGGTGCATCATGGGAGATATAGTCTGAACAGGAAGCTTGGCCTATAGAAGAGAATAGAAGCATGAGGCACCAAAACTACAACTCCCATAAGATGCTGCAGTGGCATGTCCAAATCAAACTATTTACATTATTGGCAGAAATATTTCAGTTTTGGATTTTTCAAAAAGTCAACATATTCAAAAAAAATTCTGACCAACTTTAATCACAAGACATGTGACTAGTGATATAAGTGCACCTCAGCAACGTTGTGGGTAATGAGGTCAAAGTCTGAATGCAATGACTCATGTATGTATTCTTCGATTCAGGAAAGCATCCCTATTCAGGACAGCATTTATGAATGAGCTTAAATTGAAGTCAAGGGGACTTAAACACCTGCCTAAGTGCCATCCCGAAAAGGGATAAACTTCAACCATAAAATCTTCCAGAGTAGATGAGACCTGAATTTCTAATGCAAGTACAAGACTAAAATATTTTTTCCTTTAAAGCGTTGCAAATATTTTTCCACTATCTTTCTTGCTCCTGCGAATACAATTACCCGATCATAAAGAATGACGATTTTGTCTCTCTCAGCTGTTAGAACCTTGATGTTACCCTGAATTTCTGCCATGTGGCGCTCATATTTTTCCAGCATTGACTTAAGTTCTTCACGTTCTCTGAATATTTTCATAACTTCTGGATCTGAACTCATTCCCTTAAAGAATGTCAAAAAAGTTTAATGATGAGAAACAAATTTGTACACATTTCCTAGTACTTTAGGTTTTGAAACTATTACTATACACACACAAAATAGAAAGCCCAGCACTGAACAGATTCAACACAATCAAAACTAGATGCATATACATTTTTATCAATGTTATATTCTAAATAAAAACACTAAATGGAGATTGGAAATCTCATATGCAAAAACTCAGTCTCTTATCAATCTGACTCAGTATTCTCTACTCACTTTATATCATGGAACTAAAGGGTTTGATTCACCTTGTTTTGGGCTAGTAATTGCCTAACTATCACAAAACTATTTTTATTAAACACATTATGAAGTATTTAAATGTAATCACATAAGCCTTAAGAAGTGTTTAAGGAATGTAAATCTAGAACAAGGCAGTGCTTAGCTACGTGTGAATTGCCTGAGGTTGCCATCCATTTTCATAACTAATAGACTATCTTATTACTGAACATGGATTTGGAGCCACATTCTGTGTTAGGGATTTCAGTACAAAATAAATGCATGATTGCTATACTATAATGTATTCCAAGCTTACCTGGATAGGTGAAGAATGTTTTGAAATGCTGCTACGAGTGGGGCTGTGCTTAGGACTTGAAGATGTGTTTCGAAACATCTTCCTCAAATTCTCAGCTTCACTTTTATAATAATCTCTGTCCTCCTCCAATGTCTTGATAAAGGTATCAAGTCTTGAAGGAGACTTCCCTAGTGTTTTTTCAGATTCTGTTTCTAAAATAACCTTTTAAGTGCCAAAACGAAAAATGTATTCATTGAAATATAACATTTTAAAATGTAATGCACTTATATTTCAACACAAAGTGGATAAACATACTTTTCAAAATATTAAAGTGAAGTAACTGCTTGTGGATATTGGCACTTTCACATTGTGAAACATTTTCCCAGGTATGAGTATGTAATTCTACAGTTGATCTAATAGGATGTTCAGTTATTTAGTTTCTTCCATCTTTTCTCTTAACTACTTTTCCTTTTAAAAGAGTTCTCCTTGAAACTTT
Source organism: Platysternon megacephalum (assembly GCA_003942145.1). Lineage (NCBI taxonomy): Eukaryota > Metazoa > Chordata > Testudines > Platysternidae > Platysternon > Platysternon megacephalum. The sequence goes on along the minus strand of QXTE01000113.1, from coordinate 755,152 downwards.
CAGCATCTTAAATATAACAAAGATTGTGTACTTAGATGGCAACTTGAGAATGCTTCCTGCTTAAAAGGTAATCCTGAGCTAAATAAACTCCAAGACAAAATAGGGAAGTGATGATTAACCCTTGATACATTACCACAAAGTTAACAGGAAGCACCATTAAACTACTGAATTATATAGCAGTGTCTAATTATTATAACTAGGGCTGTCGAGTTATTAAAAAAATTAATCGCAATTAATCACGCGATTAAAAAAATTAACACGATTAAACAATAGAATACCATTTATTTAAATATTTTAGATGTTTTCTACATTTTCAAATTTATTGATTTCATTTGCAACACAGAATACAAAGTGTACAGTGCTCACTTTATATTTATTTCTGATTACAAATATTTGCACTGTAAAAAACAAAAAATAGTATTTTTCAATTCACCTAATACAAGTACTGTAGTGCAATCTCTTTATCATGAAAGTTGAACTTACAAATGTACAATTATGTACAAAAAATATAAAACAATGTAAAACTTTAGAGCCTACAAGTCCACTCAGTCCTATATCTTGTTCAGCTAATCACTCCGACAAATAAGTTTGTTTACATTTGCAAGAAATAATGCTGCCCGTTTCTTGTTCACAATGTCACCTGAAAGTGGGAACAAGCATTCGCATGGCACTGTTCTAGCCGGCATTGCAAAATATTTACATGCCAGATGCACTAAAGATTCATATGTTCCTTCATGTTTCAATCATCATTCCAGAGGACATGCGTCCATGCTGATGACAGTTCTGCTCGATAACAATCCAAAGCAGTGCGGACCGATGCATGTTCATTTTGATCCTCTGAGTCAGATGCCACCAGCAGAAGTTTGATTTTCTTTTTTGGTGGTTCGGGTTCTGTAGTTTCCACATCAGAGTGTTGATCTTTTAAGACTTCTGAAAGCATGCTCCACACTTTGTCCCTCTCAAATTTTGGAAGGCACTTCAGATTCTTAAACCTTGGGTCGGTTAGAAATCTCACATTGGTACCTTCTTTGCGTTTTGTCAAATCTGCAGCGAAAGTGTTCTTAAAACAAACATGTGCTGAGTCATCATCCGAGACTACTACAACATGAAATATATGGCAGAATGTGGGTAAAACAGAGCCGGAGACATACAGTTCTCCCCCAGGGAGTTCAGTCATAAATTTAATTAACACTTTTTTTCTTAACTAGCATCATCAGCATGGAATCATGTCCTCTGGAATGGTAGCCAAAATATGAAGAGGCATACAAATGTTTAGCATATCTGGCATGTAAATACCTTGCAATGTCAGCTACAAAAGTCCCATGTAAATGCCTGTTCTCACTTTCTGGTGACATTGTAAATAAGAAGTGGGCAGCATTATCTTCCATAAACGTAAACAAACTTGTTTGCCTTAGCGATTGGCTGAACAAGAAGTAGGACTGAGCGGACTTGCAGGCTCTAAAACAGGGGTCGGCAACCTTTCAGAAGTGGTGTGCCGAGTCTTCATTTATTCACTCTAATTTAAGGTTTCGCGTGCCAGTAATACATTTTAACATTTTTAGAAGGTCTCTTTCTATAAGTCTATAATATATAACTAAACTATTGTTGTATGTAAAGTAAATAAGGTTTTTAAAATGTTTAAGAAGCTTCATTTAAAATTAAATTAAAATGCAGAGCCCCCCCGGACTGGTGGCCAGGACCCAGGCAGTGTGAGTGCCACTGAAAATCAGCTCATGTGCCGCCTTCGGCACACGTGCCATAGGTTGCCTACCCCTGCTCTAAAGTTTTGCTTTGTTTTGTTTTTGAGTGCAGTTATGTAACAAACTAACAAAATCAACATTTGTAAGTTGCACTTTCACGACAAAGAGATTGCACTACAGTATTTGTATGAGGTGAACTGAAAAATACTATTTCTTTTATCACTTTTACAGTGCAAATATTTGTAATAAAAAATAATAATATAAAGTGATCAGTGTACACTTTGTATTCTGTGTTGTAATAGAAATCAATATATTTGAAAATGTAGAAAGACATCCAAAAATATTTAATACATTTCAATTGGTATTCTATTGTTTAACAGTGCGATTAAAACTGTGATTAATCACAATTAATTTTTTGAGTTAATCGTGCAAGTTAACTGCAATTTATCAACAACCCTAATTATTACTACTACTACTACTAGGAAAAATATGAGGTTGTCATGTCTGGTGTTGGTAATGGATGGTGAATTTTGAGGATGGTAGTAAACTGGCGTGTAGGTAACTATGTTAATTAAAGGTCATCTGCAAAGGAAAAAAACAGTGTGGGTTTTTTGATTTTTTATTATGTGTAAAGAAGATCTACCCATATTTTTCTGCTTGTTTTTTTACTTTAAAAATGCCAGGAATGTCAAGTAACATCTTCCACATCTTCCCTAGTATTGAGGGGGAACTCTTTGGAGGTCTCAGATGTGGACTGCGGGGGGTGGGTGGGAGTGTCAAGCCTTTATTTGAGCAGGCAGAGGTGCTGAGTCTTTAACAATGATATCTTTTCTCCCAAGTATTTCTAATTAATTTAAATTTAAATAGATGTTAAACTGAATAAGAATCACTTTCTCTTTCACTCAAGTTTGACCTGATTAGAGTCCTAATAGGTTTATATTACATCAAGTTCTCCAGTCATCCACAGAATCTTTCAGGAAAAAGGATAGACAAAACCTGATTTTCTAATGGAAAAGAAATAAAGCAGGGAAGGAGGCCTGAAAGGGTTTTTTAAATATGCACTCATTGCTGTTGGATGATAAACCACATGTTTAGTTTTACAAGTCACCTTTAAAAATTGTTGAACATTCATGAAATAAGATCTGTACACTGTTTCTGTGTTTTGGCTGAGAAAAATCCCATTTCAATACGAGTTAATTTTATCACACAGGTAGATACATGTGCTATAAATACATGTCTCAATTTAGCACAACTATAACAACACAAAAAGGCTATTTTGCTTAGCAATGTTCAATGACAAGATCACAGAAAAATCTTTCATGGAGCCCAATTCTCTAGGGCTCTTAATTCCCACAATTCCTACTCGCAGGATCAAAGCCACTAAGGCCCTAATCTGGCAGTGAGATCTGCAGAGGGGTCCTTCCACAGGGAGCTCATTAAAGGACTGGGGTCTAAGAAGCAAGTGTAATTACCAAAAGCCTTATACTGTAGGCATGGAAATTTATGAAAAAGCTTAATACTATAGTATGGAAAGAGGTCTAATGTGATCTTGATAAATTCAAAAAATTACTTTCCCAGTTAGATGAAGGAGTCTATTAATTATACCAATTTAATCTGGAAGCAAATAATATACATCCATTTTGTAACCCAGAAGTTTTTCTTGCTGATAAATTGTTTATTAGACTTTTATACAAGTTTGTGTATATTTCCAAATGTCATTGTTCAATGTTATGGTTATCAACATTTGAGGAAGACAGAATATTAAAATAAATATCTAAAGGATAAAATACTGGCTATGTGTATTTCACATATATGCAGAATTCTGTTTTAGGAGTATTCAGAGCAGTCAATCATTTTGGATTTTGTAGAAAAGTTAATGAGACTCTCAAAAACAAAAAAATTCCAAGTGAGTTGCAAGATAAAGGATATATTATAGTCTATTTAAAGAACAAGAATTAACAATATACACCAAAATGGAAATATTCTCCATAATCTTTCTATTTTACTGAACCAGTAAAAACCAAAAGACAATTAAATGTATGTATTCTAGTATTAATTGCTCTTTGAAAGTCATAACCTACATAAATACATAGCTGCAAAAATACTAAGAATACATATTTAACTTACAGATCTAAGTATTTTGATTGTGTGCTCCAACTTTCTAATGTTGTTTTGCTGGCATCTAATTTGAGTCTAGAATAAAAAGTAATAAAGATTACACTTATTTATTTACAGGTAGTAAACTGAAAATACAGCATTTTTTGCCCCATTTTCTTATTCTTTTGAAGCATCTAATTGGAACTCTTTTCCAGGTTGGTTGGACTGGAGACACGCTATTTAAGAAGTTGAACCTTTAAGAATTAACCAGAACACAAATGTGCAGTCAATTAGTATTTTGCCTGCATAAACTGTATAGGATCAGGACAAAGAAGGAACAGTGTCTGTCTGGGTGAGCAAAAAGAAAGTGCAGGATCCCCTTTTACCAGATCTGCATTTTCAATAAACTTTTGGAAATCGGACCAGTTTGAGTATTCCAAGGACTAAGAAGATAAGCATGTAGATAAGTTAACCACACATGCATAGCTCAGCCTACCTTCCCTCTGAACACTGCTAATACATCACATTAAATGTACTATCCATGCACAAAGTGTGATTTTTCATCACTCTGTGAAATCAAAAGCAATTTTCATTGGAATACTCAAAAGCACTTTTCTACTACAACTATTACAACTTTCATCCCTCAACCATTTTGTCACAGGAGTGGCAATATAAAAAAAATTGCAAGGATGTATGCTTTCTTCCTCACAGCACCCCCCATAAAATGTTCATTCCAGCCATTTTAAATGGCAATGTTCCAGTCATTACTGCCCCAATCTTGCGATCAGTTCCACACAGGCAGACTCTTCAGTGCATGGCACTGAACCCAACAGGACTTCTTACAAGCACAAGAGCCTGCTCACATGGATACAATGCACAACTGGGGCCTTCATGGATTTTCTGGTTCTAAAATAAATTACAAAATCTGAGGCTCTGGATGTCTTCTCTCATGTGAGATATTCTTCTTCTCCCACCAGATGGGCCCAAAATTTAGTTAAATATTTGGGACTACTTCATTTAATTTACTACAAAAACTCATTCTCTAAATATTCACCCTATGATAGATCTTCTGCGTGTGTAAACTGTCATAGCTCCACTTATTTCAGTTGATCTGTGATAATTTACATCAGCTGAGGATCTGGTCCTCTTTTTAATAAATTCAACAAGCTCTAGAACACTAGTGTTCTCTCTCTCACTTTCATATATACAGTTAACTGAAATGGTACTCTTTCCTCATCTGCTGAATAAATTCAAGATCTCAAAAGGTTCAGTCATATACTTGAATAATTTATTTAGGGTAAGGAAAGCGTTCTTGTATTGCTCTGGAACAAATTTAATTTTTTTACTTTGAGCTCAGAGAAGCCAGTTTTTCATATTTCAGGCTCTATGGCAGCACTTCCCAAATGTATCATATTGGCTATACAGTCTTAACGGATACAGTGGTACTTCCACAAATCAGGAGATGTGCGGCAGCCTCCTCTTGACCTCTCTTCCCTCATTTAAACGTAACTCTTGTCCTCAGACATTCAGTTTAACCCATTACACTAGGAGCCCTTTTCAAGACTTATCAGGTTGGAGTGTTCCAATCTTTATTACCCATTACTCCCTCTTTCCTTTATTCATTTTTAAGTTTTAAAATGAGTAAGATTTTACATTAAAAAATAAACAAAAAACATTTACCTTCAGGCAGAGACCATGGCTATAAAGTTTCATCCCAAAAGGTTAAATTTTATAAAACTTACTGGCTCCCCCTATAATATACGTATTCTGTTTAGCATTTAATACCTTTGCTTCCTCAAGCTCCTGGTCAGCAGTATCCAAGACTAATTCTTTTTCTTTTTCCAGCTGTTCAGCTAGTTTGTCAACTACAGCAAGTTCTTTACACAGATACTCATTCTTATTGGTCAAACTGTCCACCTGACTTTCCACCACCTGCTTGCTATCAAGCAGTTCCATAACATGTTGCTTTAAATCATGGTTTTTCTTCTTCAGATCGTCAATCTACTAGGACCAGGAAGAACAAAGACATTTTACTTTTCTTAATCTTAAAAGGTATAAACTGGAGGCATTTCACAGCAGAAATATTTATTTACACTAAACTGAGTGCAAAGTAAGATAGTGACAAGCCCAACATTTTCATTAATTTCCACTAGTAGCATTTTGTAGAGACGTAAATGACTATCCAAGGTGAACGGCAGTGAAGAAACAGGCTCCTAATTTCCACCCTAAAATTAAGCAATCTGCTTCTGTTTATTTCTCTTATCCTTCCTAGTTGTTTTCCTTTGATCAGCAGCTCCACAGATTCTTTGGCTGTCCTCTCCATGTGATGTGTACACCATTTGTTGGTCTCCCAGTGTGATATGTAACCCCCAGTGTCCCCTTGACCACCCTCACAAACTGAGCTGCTACAGTAGCATTCCTCTGATAATGCTGGGAGAAGAAATGGCTCTCATGCTCTGCCCGAATATCAATTAGTCTTGCTCACCAAGGCTTTGCAAGTATCTTTTCCACCACCTGCATGTGGGGTTTATGTGCTTCCTGTGTGGTAAAAGCCAGTAGGGATGTACTAGGTTCATTATTAGTGAAGACTGTTAATATCCCCCTAAAGGGGAGGAGGACAGGGTACCTGATGTTCTTAAGGAAACTGCTTAAGAAACAATAACATGTCAATGACCTTGCCACCTATTAACCTGCTCTGACCCGCTCACTTTTGGGGAAGGTCCCTGAGAAAGTTGTGGCAGACACCCAGGCAATCTCTTGAGTCCTCAGATTTCAGAGATCTCAGTCAATCAGGCTTTAGACCTGGTATGATATAAAAACTGCACTGGTTGCACTGGTGAATGATTTCATAGTAATTGATAAGGATTAAGTGTCCATGCTGATATTATTGGATCTGCCAGCTGCAATTAACACCAATCACCACAATATTTTATTGGGATATCTGCAGGCATGAATAGCAGTCAACAGACCTGCCCTTGAATCATTCTTATCAGGGAGGTCCCAAAGAGTGGTTTGGGACAAAAGTTTGTTCCTTCTGGAGGGTTCTGTCAAAATTGGGATTTTGCCAGGGCTAATTTTGTCACCCCTGTTGTTCAACTCATATACAATATTAACAGAGTTAACATGGAAATATGAGTTGCAACAACTGATGAGAATCAGCTTCATATTTCCCCCACAACTGATCCAGTTGGTGCAATGGAATGAATAACCCAATGCAGTTATGAACTTGGAGAATGGATAAAGGTTAAGTGGTTGAGTCTTAAACCAGACAAAACCAAAGTAATGTCAGCAAAGGCGATATCTGCACACTTGGTTGAGGGAATACATTATTTTTTTAAATGTCTTTCAAGTTATAACTATAACATGACCAACATTTAAAATTACAAAAATAACAAAGGTGAAGCCAGCAGCTGCTCGACACCTTCATACCTGAAATAACTAACCACGGTAAAAAAATTTCCCTTACCCCACACAAACAACCTATATTATCCCCTCTATCCCCAAAACCCTGGCTAAATAGACAGGCCTTGAAGCATGCTCAAAAGGTCACCATATTCAGGCTGGTTTGGGCCATGAAGGAAAGAAGTGTTCTCCAAAGCTGAGGGCCCTAACAGAGAACACCCTGCTGGAATTGCCCTCCCTCTCCTTTATATCAACAGGATTCTAATTTGAGCAACTGTGAGAAGGTGAACGAGGCAGTTTTTCAAGTACACAGGATCGAAACCATTTAGGGTTTGTCAGATACGAGGTAACACCTTACATTCTACCCAAAAACCAAAAGGCAGATAGCACAGATCACGGAGCACAAATGTCAAATGCTCCTACCAAAATTCTGCATTCTGCACCAGCTTCATTTTCCAGGTTGACTGAGGTATAGCCTCATGTAGACCATGTTACTATAACAATCTTGAGATGACAAAGGCACAAAAATGGTAGCAGTCTCCTAACCACAGGAGGATGGAGAAAAACATTCCTGGGCAATATTACTATAGGATAATTCAGCAGCAGCCAGGAGTCCAAAAGCACCTGTAGATTATGAACTCTAGAAACAAATGGCAGGCACACATGCTAAATATGAGGGACAGATATAATATACACAATATCTTCTGATTTCTTCTCCCAACCAACCAGCATCACTTCAGCCTTGTCCAATTTGAACCTCAGCCAGCAAACTTTCCTCCATGCTCCAATTCAACCCAAGCACTGAGCCAGGAGTTCAACAGCACCGGCAGCTGGATCAAGTGAAACAGGGATATGACGCTGGATATTATCAACATATCAGTACTGCTGCCCATACCTCCTCCCAGCTCCAATATACATTGAATAAAAAGGAACACAAGATGGAACCAATTGTGAAACTCCAAATGACATCACCCTAAGGGTTGAAGGGCTATTGCCCTTCACAACTATCAGAGAACACTAAATAAGGAAAAGATAGTATCATCTGAGGAACTGCTTGTCCATTTCCGTTAGTCTGCAGATAAGTTACTACTACTCTGTGATCAACAGTATAGAAAAACAGCCGATAGACCCAGGGCCGGCGCTCCCATTAGGCGACCTAGGCGGTCGCCTAGGGCACTGCTATTTTGGGGGCGCCTGCACCCCCGCCGCCCGTAGAAATTTGGGGGCGGGACCTTCCGCCGCCGCTGTTGGGGGCGGGATCTTCCGCCGCCTAGGGCGCCGGCAAAGCTGGCGCCGCTACTGGATAGACCTAACAATATCAGTATGGAGATCTGAGATTATCCATCAGTAGGAAATCTACCACCACCACTACTACCACAGTAGCTTCTGTCTTGCACCAAGGTACATATCTAAATTGACAAGGGTCAAGAAGACTTGAGGCATCTAGGTATTCTGAAGGTTGTCTCACTATAACAGTCTAGCTAATTTTAACCAAAGACAGAAGATTAGATACTAAACAGGAGCCAGATTGTTACATCAAATGCTGGTTTCTTGAGAAAAAGCCAAGCAACAGCTTTCTTAAGAGACACTGGCATTCTACACGCTCTCATTTGACAATATCCACCAGCAATGGATCAAGTTTTCTCTCTTAGCCTTCCCAGCCAGGTAGGACACAGGTTCCAAAGACAGGTTGTGGGGTCCCAAATCTTCTAGTGTCTGCCTCAGTGATTGTTACTGACCTAAACTCAGCAAGAGAACGCTTAGCCTTTGTGCTCTCAAAATACCATTTGTGATTCAAATTACTTATGATTCAAATTAGCAATCTTGGAATCATATTAGCACCTGGGCTGTTTCTGGAATATAGAATAGCACTTTGTAATAAAAAAAAAAAAAGTTCTTTCACCTGTGCCTGCTAGAAGAGAGTAACCTTTCCAGTGCTGACCTTGCTACCATCAGCCACTAGACTATTAAAATGCATTGTACAAGATGCTGCATACTGGAACCATTTGAAAGCTCGAGCTAGAGCAAAATGCCACTGCATGCATATTTAGAGATGTGTCACATAGTGCTCTTATAACAACATTCACAGTTGGTGGCTTCCAATAACTTTCTGAATAGAGTACAAGGGGCTGCTTTTAACATGTAAAGCCCTACTTGTTTCAGGGCCTAGTTAACGGAGTGACCATCTCCCTCCCTATGCCACAGTTAAGATCCGCAATGGCACCTGAGTAGGGTTGCCAGGTGTCCGGTTTTCGACCAGAACTCCCAGTCGAAAAGGGACCCTGAAGGCTCCAGTCAGCACCACCAACTGGACCGTTAAAAGTCCAGTCAGCGGTGTTGCAGGGCTAAGGCAGGCTAGTCCCTACCTGTCCTGGCACTGCGCTGTGCCCCAGAAGCGGCCAACAGGTCCGACTCCTATGTGGGGGGAGCCACGGGGCTCCGTGCACTGCCCCTGCCCCAAGCACCGGCTCCGCACTGCCATTGGCCGGGAATTGCGGCCAATGGGAGCTGGGGGGCGGTGCCTGTGGGTGAGAACAGCTGTGTGGAGCCTCCTGCCCTCCCCCCCCCCCCGCCTAGGAACCGGTCCCACTGCTGACCGGGAGCTGACTGAGGTAAGCCCACACCCCAACCCCGAGCCCCAACCTCTTGCCCCAGCCCTGAGCCTCCCCAAACCCACAGCCCCCTCCTTCACCCCAAACCCCTCATCCCTGGCCCCAGCCCAGAGCCCACACCCCCAGCCCAGAGCCCCTACCCCCTTCTGCACCCCAACTCCCTGCCCCAGCCCAGAGCCCCCTCGCACTTCAAATCCCTTGGTGCCACCCCCCAGCCTGGAGCCCCCTCCTGCACCCCAAACCCCTCATCCCTGACCCCACCCCAGAGCCCATACCCCCAGCCCAGAGCCTGTACCCCCTCCTGCACCCCAACTCCTTGCCCCAGCCCAGAGCCCCCTCCCACACCCTGAACCCATTTCTGACCCCACCCCAGAGCCCACACCCCCAGTTAGAGCCCTCACCCCCTCCCTCACCCCAATCCCCTGCCCCACCCCAGTGAAATTGAGTGAGGGTGGCGGGGGAGTGAGCCACTGAGGGAGGGGGAAATGTAGTGAGTGGGGGGGGGGCCTCAGGGAAGGAGCAGGGCTAGGATGTTCGGTTTTGTGCGATTAGAAAGTTGGCAACCCTACACCTGAGCTGGAGCTTCCTCAACATAAATAAGGAATTCCTGGAATTGTATCCTTGACTCTAGAATTAGCATCCCATCTTGCTAACCATACCATTAATTTGTTAGCATCCAGACATGCTACAAAACCCCTTTTTCTCATAGGGACTTAAGTAGACTGGCTAGAGATTGAGCATGGTTTAGGATGTCTTTAGTTTTTGTGGGAGAGCATATTAACTGGAAAATGTGTTATGATAAATTAATGACTAACTGTGCATTAAATTTGGGGAAGTGCCTGCAACTCTACAGACCCAAAAAAAAAAAAAGTATTAACTCTACAGCCCAATTATATCAGTCTAAATGCAACATTGGTAACTAGTTCACTGCTAATGATTTCAGCTGAAACATTTAGATATTTGGGACTGTGAACAAGTATTGGGTGGATAACCATCATTTCCTCCTAATCTGGCCATTAGTCCTAGGATGACTCCCCTCTCTCCCAATAACAGAGAAATGAAGGAATGACAGTAGTTGACCTCAAATAAATATACACAAAGTCACTAACTAAACTATGATGTTTTTTTGTTTTGTGAAGTTCCATCAATATTTAAGGATGTTAAGTCAGCTGACATAACGTCATCACATACTGACAAAACGCTATGATGTAATGATGCAACATAATCAGGATATCATGCCATAATTGATTTGGTTCTGCAACTCTATTCAGTAAGAAAAGGCTTGCCAGCTCTACGGACTGTGACACTGATTTAAAGAACAGGTGTTATTGCTGAGTTATCATTTCATTATATAAAATTATCAGAATTCCTGTTCCTTACAAACTGCCACCAAAGCAAAAAACAAAATGTAGAAAAATAAAACAACCTTTAAATTCAGTTTATGGATGACTTTGTCTTTGTTCTTAGCCTTTCCTTCCAATTTAAAAGGTTTCTCACTGTCAGATACTGGATCCCTTATATTAAAATGGTCTTCTCTTGTTGTTACCTTTTGGGGGAATGGAAAACAGTATAAGAAGTACTTCTGTGGAATGAATTTCTGCATGCAGTCATGAAGTGTGACCTTTGAAAATGGGAGAAGACATACTCCTGAAGATATTTCATAACAATATTTCCCCTTAAGGTACTTAACGCTGCACACTGAGAGAACATCCTGAGATAACACTGGTCATGGATGCACCAGAGAAGCAAAAGATAAATTTTGTACATTTCATTTTTAAAAACAAACAAAAGGTTTTAGGTTAGTCTGGTAGTTTAGTGGAATTGTTCTACAATCCCATGCAAGACACCTAGATTTCATTACTAGTCTGTTGCTCCTCTGGCCAGGGAGCGTGGGGGGAGAGGGAGTTAGCAGTAAAGCATATAGATTTGCCATTCCTTTGACAAGTTTAAAAAGCAAGAGTGGGGAGGATCTTGTTTCAATTGAGTCTGACATTATTAATAATGAAATTGATGCCAATGTTATCTACCATCTTTTACAAGTATAACAAAATATCAAACAAAAAAGCAAATATAAAAAAATGTCAACGGGCAAAACCCCAAAATACATTCAACAAAGTGGAAAATATATATTTTTAAAGAAAACAAATGTATACCACTAGGGCCCCACACTACAAAGGCCTGATATTTTGATATGGAAAACTAGTAGCATAGAAGCAATAAGACTCAAATCTGAAGCTGAGAGTAAGTTGCAGTAAGAAGAATAAACAAAATTCTATAAATGAGTGAGTGTAAGTTTACAAAAAGCCTTACATTTAACTTAATTCTACAGGTTAGGTTTAGGCAGTGTAATGGCCCGAATAAAGCAGTAATCGAAGAATAATAACATAATGAAAACAAGCTTCATATTTCTGAACAGACTGTACACCAAAAAGAAAAAGTAGGAAACCTGGCAAGAAAGCCACTACAACAGTCAAGCCAAGAAATAACTGAATCATACATAAATGATTTAGTAACAAAGACAAAAAATTACAAATATTAAAATCTATACATTTTAATTATTGACTTAATATGTAAAACATAAGAGTCAGAATTAAACCCAAAAATTGTAGAAATGGGAGTTAGGGCTTGATCCAACACCCATTGAAGTCAACTGGAGTATTTCCACTGACTTCAGTAGGCACTAGATCAGGCCCTTACTGCAGAAAATAAAGTAACTCAGTTTGGAAGCAAAAAAGTTTTGTTAGCATTTTTATTTTGTCCCTATTAAGCAATAAAAGCAGCTAGTTGCTGTCCTAAAAAAAATAAAGAAACTAAATTAGGTATGGTTTGCATATAAATGATACTTAAAAGCATCAGACTAAAGGGGGGAAAAAACAGTGAATAGAACCTTGCAGAATACCCACTGACAATTCATAGGAGAGAAACAAATTCCTGCTGTAAAATCAGAAGACTGATTACTGAGGTAAAACTCCAATGATGTGCATACCCTTATGTTGTATATCAAATATATATTCTGATCCTGCACACTTCCACAAGTGTGTAACTTTACACATGTGAGTAGTCCCATTGACTTCAATGTGTGTAAGTGTTTGCAGGACTGGGCCCTCCTACATAACTGAAGTGCAATGCTCCTATCAGTTGTGTCAAATATGATAGCAAAAAATAAAGAGAAGCCAGCTGGAGACACCCGAGGGGGGAAAGGGTAGAACACACAAGCAAAGTGAACAATGTAGTTGCAGAAGACATCATATTAGTTTTACAATTGTTTTTAAGAGGGGTTCCTTCTGTAGGGATAAGCTAAATGGAAAGAAAAGGGAAGGAAATAGAATTGAGGGGGATGGGGCAGGGAAGAAGCAGATAACAGGAATAGACCTGATGAGACTGTGAGAAAGAGGTTTGGAGCAAACAGCCAGTTAAAACAGAACAGAGAATTTCCAGTCAAAACAACTGTAGAAAGTTCTCTAAAAGTCCAAAAGTCCCTGCTTCTGCAGCTGCTCCTACCAGCTGGAGTAGTCCTGGAATAGCCACTGGATCTAGCCCTGAAAAAATCAAAACTGTCTTGTCTATTTAGATTGTAAACTCTTCAGGGCAGAGACTGTCACAGTGAGGCCCCATTCTTAACTGGCCTTAAAGCACTACCACAAAAAACAAATATTAATAGTAATTAACGATTAATAATAAATCCAAGAATCTCAAAACTATTTGAGGCAGTAGTGGATAATCTTATAATCTTATAAATGGATAATCTTATAAAACGACAAATCTGGTAGAATAATCATCTCTACAGAATCATATTGAAAATGATCAGGAAAGTTATTGTCATAAAGACATGGCAAAAACTGACCACATGTTCTACTTCTGGGGGAATTCTGCACCACTGCGCGTGTGCTGAATTCATGTCCCCCACAGATTTCTTTGGTTCCCTGCAGAAAAATGATTTTCTGACAGGGAAGCTGCAAGAGCAGTCATGCACCACTCCCTAGCAGCACAGGTACAACGTTTCAGGTACCCAGAGCAGCCGGCAGAGAGGTAAATCACCATGGGACTGGGGAAACCCCAGCCAGTGGCTCCTACCCTGAGCTGGGATCAGCTGCTAGTCCCGGCTGGGCTGGAGGCAGGAGAGGATGAGACTGCCTCTTCCCCTGCAAGGAGCGGCTGCGGCTGTGTCAGACCCACCCTCAGAAATCTCCCCCAGCAGCAGGAAGCTCAGCATCCTCCCCTGCTTCCTGCCCCCATCACTCCTCAGCTGTGGGGAGAGGGGTCACTGTATGGGGAGCTGCTCCCCCATCCACCCAACCCCTGTGCATCTGAACCTCCCATACCGAGACACCCCTGCCAAGCCTCACCCGGTACATCCAGAACCCCCCTAGACCTCCAAACCCAAACCCCACCCCACTGAACCTCAACCGCTGTATCTGGAGCCTCCCTGCACCCAGACCTCCTGCCTACGGAACCCCAGCCCTGCACCCCAACCACCCCCACTGAGCTCCCTGCACTCAAACCCCCACCCTGATGTCCCATCCCCTGCACCACTCTGAGCTCCCACATCCAGACCTTCATGCCACTGACTACCAACTAGCTGCACCCAGACCCCCACCCCACCGAGTTCCACTCCCCCAGCCCCCCACCCCCTCTGAGATCCCCACACCCAGACCCCTCTGCTGAACCCCAACAACCTTCACCTGGAAGCCCCTGCAGAGTCTCATTGCCCCTGCACCTGGAACCCCCCCAATGAGCCTTTGTGCATCCATATCCCCCCACTGAGCTGCCTGCACCCAGATTGTCCCACACAGAATCCTCTCACCCCACACTGAGCTCCTCCATACTTGGATCCTGCCTGGTTGAGCCTACCTGCCCCACACCTGGTGCATCTGGCACACAGGGGCATGGCCCAAGGTGTTTCTGGGGCAGGCCCAGGCCTTGTGCTATGTCAGGGTTGGGTGCAGCCTCACCACTGAGTCCATGTCCTGGAGGTGGGGGGGACTGCAGGGTGATCTCCCACCTTTGTGCAGCCAGTGGCCTGTGCTCCCCACTGCCATGCTGGAGCCTCTGCATTTATTTATTGACAAATAAAACTTGCCGAATTTTAAAATATTGTGCACGGAATTTTTAATTTTTTGGTGCAGAATGCCCTCAGGAGTAAAGTTCAAACAGTTTTTAGACAAAGAAAAAAATAGGACAAATACTAGTAATTAAGGGTCTGATCCTGCTCTCATTAAAGTTAATATGAGTTTTCCCAGGGATTTCAAAGAATGAGGATTGGGCCACAAATATGGGTGGGACAAATTGGTTCAGTTAAAAAAAAAGTGGTCATGCTGTGGAAGGAAACCTAAGGATATACTGTAGACAGGAGCGCCGCCAGCTTTTTCGGCGCCCTAGGCGGCGGAAGGTCCCGCCCCTAAAATTCCGCGGGCGCCGGCGCCCCCCAAATAGTAGCACCTAATGGGTTGCACCGGCCCTGACTGTCGATCACAGACAACATGCACCCTGATCTCCTAGTAGTGGGCACATAACAAAATAAAAATTGGTTAACTGAATGTAAAATAATAGTATTTTATCACAGATTACAATGAAAGATATTAGATGCAAAATACTGCATAAGGGTTAGTGTCTGTTGCTATAAAAATCAACAGAAAATTCACTAGATCCAGCCCTGAAAAAGGCAAAACTAGCCTTGCTCATTTTGTTTTTAAACTTAAAGGTATCTTTGAAAACTAACAAATATGGGATATAACAGAGTCTGAATATATATGCCTTTACCTATTTTTTATAAGTCTACTATGTCAGATCTATTTGACCTTAAAAAAAACCAAGTGAAGCTTTGATAACCCCTTACTGAAACTTGCTACTTTACTCGTTGTGAGAAACTTCTGAAAGGTTATTGCATAAAGGTAGACAGTGGGCAGCATGTTTCTTATCTTTGCCTGGGCAGTGGTGGGTGCTTGGGGTGCGGTGGGGAGGTTAACCAGTATATAAAATAACGTTTTTCCATCCTGATAGTTGTAATGGTGGGCAAGCAGCTTTTGTGCCTGGGCTTGGAAATTCTGATATTCTGCAAAACCGGTGCAGATTTGATAATGGCTTTTTCTTTTTAAAATAAACTACACTGCCTGCACGGAAGTAGGCTGTACACTAAATACACCTAGATTACGCGTTTCTAAAAATAAAGAAAGCTACACAGAAGCTAAGGGCACTTAGTCTCAAACAAAACCCAGCGTCTCTCCATGCCCCCTGCCTGTCAGCCGGAGTCAAGCCGTCACCATGGTGATTGCGGGGCTAGCCCGTGTCACGGTTCCCCAGCCTACGCTCAGCGCCCTGTGCTCCGACGGCCCCGCGGCAAAGGCCGCTGTTGTGTCACCCGCAGTCGGGGAACCCGCGCCTCGCGCCGGGTTTTACAGGGCGGGGGCGAGGGGTCTTCCCAGCGCAGGCTGCGCGAGCCCGACCCCAGGCCTCGCGCGCCCGCCGGCAGGGCAGGAGGAGTCCCCGGCTCCCACCAGACGGGGCCGCCGCCCCAGCGGCCCCGGAGGGGGGGGGGTCTGTACCTGCGGGGGACACGCCGCTTTCCTCCTCCTGCGCCCCGGGGACTTTCTGGCGCTCATGGCGGCGGCTCCCCCGGCTCTGGCCGGACTCCGCCGCCGCCCCCTCGCACTTACCCGCCGTGGTGCCCGCTTCTCCCGCTCCAGCCCCGCAGCCCAATCAGAGACCCGGCGCCGGCTCCCCCTGCTGGGCAGGGCGGCCTCGCCTCGCAGCCAACCGGGCCGGGCGGGAGGAGGTATCTCCTCCCGGTCACCCACAGCTCACTGCCCCCGGACTCCGTCCAGCCACCCCTCCGAGCCTCCTGCGCCCCCACCCCCTGCGCTTCTCTCGTTACCTGCTGCATTAACCCCCTCGCTCCCCTGCGCTCCTCTCCCGCCCCGTTCCGAGCCGCGCGCTCCATCCCCCCCAACCGCCGCTCGCGCTCGCTCGCGCACACAGCGGGCGGTGAAGCGCGCGCTCGTCGCGTGCCCTTCTGCCCAGCCCACCTTCACTCACCTGCCTGCACACGCCCACCAGGCAGCGCAGAGCAGCCTAGGAGCCGCGCTGCCGGCCGTCAATTGATAACCCCCCTTTCCAGAACCAGGGAGCTCGCTGCAGCCCGTTAATGCCCGGGGCGGCCAGGCTTACAGACCCACCTGGCTCAGAGCAAGCGCAGCCAGTGGCAGTGTTCAACCATGTGCCAAAAACCCCAACCTGAATGCCCCCCACACAATTGCACCCGCCGGCTTGGGGCAGCAGTGAATTGCCGAGAGAGTTTCCACCGCAGCATTAATCCCCTTCTCACTGCGCCCAGACCAGCACCCGCGCTGCTGTAGACTAGTTCGGATTGAGACGCGTTTTCTGTTTCAAGGACAACTCCTAAGTGCTCCCCACATGCATGCTCATATTTTTTACTTTAAATTTGCTGTCAATGGGGTGGGGGGTGGGGAGTGATGGGTAGTATTAGTGGTCCAGATATGGGGTCATTTGAGCAAGGGGCTCCTGAGAGTCAGCCCCCACCCCCAAAAAACCTCCAGCGTTTTACGAAATCAACAGACCGTTATAGCGTGTGTTTTTTTAAATGCACACCTGAGGCTTAGATGATGGCTCTGGTTGTCCCCCAACTTATCTCAGTTTCTTGACAGTGTCTCAGCTAGGGCATGGTACCCACTGCCCCTTTGGAGGAACAATATTTAAAAAGTTGTCAAAGCAAGAGTTGGCTCTCCAGAACAGTACGTGTTAATCACTCACAGTCCAAAGGGATAGAAATGTGCACGTACAGCAAGACTAGATAAGAGGGTCAGTGGTAAGAGGGACAGTGGCTAGTGCATCTGGCATTGGCCACCGTTGGAATACAGGAGACTGGGCTAGATGGACCATTGGTCTGACCCAGCATGGCCATTTCTCTGTTCTTATATCTGCAGGCAGCCTGTGTTAGTAATTTAATGGCTCAAGGGGACATCCTGTGGCCCTTGAACCTGAGCTATCCCCATGGGAGAAATCGGAGAATGATCTCTACAAATGTTGCTATTATTATCTGCCTTTGATGAGTTTTGTTTTGTTTTGTTTTCATTTTGGAAAATGTGCTGTGCTGCTTGTGCAGCTCAGTTAGAAGGGGCTGTAACTATTTTCTGAAAAATAATAAATTACGTGTCTTATATGCAGATTCTTACAACTTTTGGTGCAGAGACAGGGAATAGGGCAGGGAGATCAGAGCAGTGGAGGGTGTATGTGTGAGAGACAATGCATGGGAACATTGGCATTAGGAGAGTGGGGGGGATTAGGGGACAGAGGAGTTGGGGGGAATAGGAGAAGGGGTTGGGGCTGCAATGTGGAAGGGATAAATTGAGATGGGAATGAGGACATAAGGTTGGGTGGTAAGGGAAGTGAGGGGTTTAGGGTTGGGGGGCCTGTCAACCCCACATTCTCCCCTCCCATATGTGTACCAGGATCCAGCGAGAGGGAATCTTTCTTGTGGTAGCTGGGTGTCAGCTCCCTGATATTGCCAGCCCTTCAGCCACTCAAGCACTGTCCTTTGGGCTCTGCCGGACCTTCCTTCACCTTGAGGAAGCTGTAGATACACCCCAGCCCCCGAACTCCCTCTAAAAGTGTCTCCTGCTGTCTCCAGCCCCTGTCACGCACGGCACACTCACAGAAATTACCAGGTTTGCTGTCCCCAAAGGGAACGGTGTACACATTGATTCACCTGAGGATTCAAACTTTGCTTAATACCACAGCACTGAGATGTATTTATAATAAAAACAATAATAAGTTTATTAACAAAGAACAGAGATTCAAAGATTCAAATGAGTACTGAATAAGAATATTGGAAGTAGAATGGTTTAATATAAAACAAAAGTATAACACACTTTTTAGATGCTAAAGTTTAACTTTAACAGATTACAATCCTTGCCTAAAGTAGTTTCTCCTCTAAGCCTTTTCTTCCAGCATCACCAACTCACATGTCTGGGATCCACCATTCATGGAAACAAAAAGCTCCATCCATTTTGCTCTCTCAGTGATGGATAACCAGGGCGCTGCCCCTGACCTCACAGATATTGTCCAGTAAACCTTTGAAGTGTAGCCTTTTGAAGTGCATCCCCGGATAAAACTCTCCTCCCCTGTTGCTTGTTCTCCTGTGTGCTCCTTTCCTGTTGACTTCACAGGTCTTGTCTTGGAATGCAAATGTGGCTCCCATTGTGTTTGTCTTACAATGCTTAATTTACATCAGAGAGATAGGTGAATAGATTTGCTTTGTCTAGCAGAAAACATGTTTGTCAACTCTGCCTTCTTACAGACTTTAAAATATATTTTCAGTATGCATACACAACTCCTTATACAGTGTCCGTACATATGTTTCACAATGATATCAATGACCAGTGTGTCACTGGCTTTCATTTGATACCTTACAAGACATAGACACTGACTCTGTGGGTGCTCCTGGGCTGGAGCATCCACAGAAAAAAATTAGTGGGTTCTTAGCACTCATTGGCACCCAGCTGCCTCTCCCCCCCAGTGCCTGCTGCCCCACCAATCAGCAACTCCCCCTCCCTCCCAGCACCTCCTGTCTGTCGCGATCAGCTGTTTCGCGGCATGTAGGAGGCTCTGGGAGGGAGGGGGAGGAGTGGGGATGGGGTATGCTGAGGAGAGGGGGTGGGACTAGGCTGGAAGAGGCAGGGCAGGAAGAGGCCTGGGGCAGAGCGGGGGGAAGAGGTGGGGCAGGGGTGGGGATTTTGGGGAAGCGGTGGGGTTGGGGTGGGGGCAGGGCCTGGGGCAGAGTGGGGGGTTGAACACCCCCTAGGCTGGGAGGAAGCCGGCGCCTATGTTGCAAGATACTATGGATAAATACTCTGAAAGTAGTGTATTAGGTGCAGTGAGTTTGTCCGGCCTGACAGAACTTACTGTTATAGAACAGTGAACCCTTTGCCATTTGACACTGCGGTGTTCTTAGGGTCACAGGGTCCCTGCCCCTTGAGGGGGCTCTGAGCCCCTTTCCCAGCCCCCATGTGTGTGCTGGGAAATGTGGGGCCCTGCCCCTCTGTGGGAGTATGAGCCCTCTCCCTATCGCCCCATATGAGTCAGGAACTGGGGAAGTTTTGCTCCTCTGGAGGAATCTGAGCCTCTCTCCCTGACCCCATTGCATTGCTGTGTAGACTTCTGGGCTCAGTCTGGAGCCCGAGCTCTGGGACCCTAGCCTAGATGCCTACACAGCAATGAAACAGCCCCGCAGCCCAAGCCCCGTGAGCCAGAGTCGGCTGGCATGGGCCAACCGTGGGTATCTAGTTGCTGTGTAGACATTCCCTTAGAATTAGAGTGCTTGTGGGTGGGTACGTTCTGCCAGGTAAGGACACTTAGGGAGGATATGTTTAGTTTTTCAAGGCCTCTGGGAGCTAGTTTAGTTATTTATTAAGAGGGATATATTGAACTCAGCTCTTTTGCCTGTCATGAACCAGCTGGCAGAAGGATTACATACAAACCTTTGAAATTCTCATGAAGTTGCAATTATCAGTTAGGCAGTTTAAATGAGTTTCCCTGTGCTGCATTTCCTGCAGCACAGCCTATGTGTTGGAATAGATATTTCATTTTCAGCCACAGTAAATGCCACACAGCAACTCATTTTAGCGGTCTTAAACAATAAATATGTGGTATTCTTCTTATTTTCTTCAGTGTGACTTTAAAAACTATCTCATCTATGGTTGTTACATCTGGAGCACTTAGAGCTGTGACAAAACTGAAAGATCTGAGCCTGAGTTCAAATACCTGTTGTGACGGGTTCCCCCCAAGGTGCCACCTGGAACTGGGGTACCACTGAGCCCCCTGACCCACCAGCCTGGGCTCCCTCTCACACTGTATTGCTGTGACAAGCTACAAAGCCCCCCAGCCTTCACTTTCGCCAGCATACATACAGGTAGGGACACACCCTGCTGCAGTTACAAGCAGGCTCTCCAACCAGCCCCTGCATGGGAAAGCTATTCCCAGCTCCTCAGGCACGCACCCCCTCTGGAATATAAATCCAAAATTATACCATCTTGCGCTGCACAAGGAACTGTACAGCATAAGCCCATAAAATTTGCCCTCTCCCTCAATGTGGAGAGGAATATGCAACAGCCTTTTGTCCCTGAGTTATGATTCCCACACACTGGTTTAGATAAAGCAAAACCAAGTTTATTAATTACAAAAAATAGATTTTAAGTGATTATAAGGGATAGCAAACAGATCAAAGCAGATTACCTAGCAAATAAACAAAGAACACAAACTAAATCTAATATACTAAATAGATTGGATATGAATAGCAGATTCTAACCCTAAGAGATGATACAAGCAGGCTGCAGATTTTTAAGGGGCAAGCTGCACTTGCTTTGCAGCTTGGAATCCCCAGGTGTTTCATTCACAGGTTAAAATCCCTTTAGCCTGGGTCCAGCACTTCCCCCAGTTCAGTCTTTGGTCCTCAGGTGTTTCCAGGAGTCTTCTTGTGTGGAGAGCGAAGAACACCAGATGATGTCACTCCCCGCCTTATATAGCTTTTGCATATGGCAGGAACCCTTTGTTTCAAAGCTTGATTCCCAGACCAGTCTGTGGAAAAACACTGACATCCCAAGATGGAGTCTAGAGACATGTGGTCTCATCACATGTCCTTGTAGTCATAGCAGCCATCACTCACAGGCTGTTTGGAGTGCTCACAGGAAGGCTCACCAGGTGGGAGCTAAACTTTTCCTAAGGCTATTGTTTTTTTCCTAATGGCCTATTGCACTGAATAGGCCCTTCCCCACCCACTATCTAGACTGAAAGCATCTTGTCTAGTGGGCATTACCCAGATGTAACTACATTTGAAATACAGATACATAGTCAATATTCATAACTTCAGATACAAAAATGATACATGCATACAGTACAAATAGGATAATCGTGTTCAGCAAATCATAACCTTTCCAATGACACGTTGCATGACTTATCTTGCATAAAATACAATTATGTCATAATCATATAATAATATCACAGCAAAGAATACGGAGTGCAGTGTCACACCCGTAATTAGATAAATATGAAATTTTACAGTGCACCCTAAACTATCAGGTTGAAATCCTGACTCAACTGAAGTGTGAGAGAAATAACGCATATTGGAATACAGACCTTATATAAAGTTTAATTATTTTTATTTCCTTACATGGGTTTCATCTTGAGGTTTTAAAGTAACTTTTTCTCTGTCAAGATGAAACTTTCAAAGATAAATAGAGACCTGCGCAAATACAAATTTATATCCGGGGATGCGGCTATCTGCAGATATAAATCGGTATCCACGGAACTACAGGGCTCTCCCAGGAATGGCAGCAGCAAAAGGAGCATAATGTGTGGCCACTGCTCCCAGAAGCCAGCGCCCTGTGCCAGCAGCTCCTCCAGCGCGGCTGTACCACCCCCAGCCCTTCCACACAGCAGTCTGCATCTCCTGTCTGGGGGCTTGCACGCTGCTTGAACACAAGAGTGCGACCAGGGACAGCTGCCAGTGAGCCAGGTGCCCGCCCTAGTGGGTGGGGCTGGGGGAAGTACAGCCGTGCCAGAGGAGCTGCCGGTGCGGGGCGCTGGCTCCTGGGAGTGGTGGCCCCATGTTCTGCTCCTTTTGCCGCTGCATTTCCCGGGAGAGCCCTGTGGTTCCGCGGATATAAATTTGTATCCACGCAGAGCTCTAAAGATAAACTGATTGATTTATGGCCTGGTTTTTAAGTATAAAGGTTTCTAAATTATCTTGTTTGCAAGTAGAATGACATCTAGTCACAAGATGTTCAAATTTATTTTTAAGTTTTCTGATGGATGAACATTGAGTGGTTGCTAGGTCTTTTCAATCAGTTATTTTTATAGGATTTTGGGTTGAACTTTCCATAAATTGGTGACATAATGCCATATTAAAACTGTTTCACCTGAACAAGGCTATGTCAGTGTCCTCAAAAAGTGGTCTTGTGTTCGGTATTTTTGATATTTGGGGCAGGGGTCATGTACTAACAGTCTCAGTGGTATGCAAATAGAATATTTTTTAAATTGTTGGCTTAAGTGGAACTTTTTAAAGTTGATCCAAGCTAAGGAAGCCTGATTGGACCAAGCTGCATGGTGCCAAGGCAGACCTCGCACCTGATTTATCCAAAGTCCTTGGAGTAAGGTGCTGCAAGGCAGAGTGAGTGAAGTTTGCAAACCATACAAATCAAGAGTATGGCTGAGATGAAGCCTCGCCTTTCGGGTCAGTGAGCCACCTGAAGGAAGAACAACGTTCCAGAACCTCCGAGATTGATCATCTTTGGGAGAGGAAGTCATGACAGCAGTGGACAGCCTACACCAGTCTTTCATCAGTCTCTCCCTTCACCTGAAGGAAGCCCACTAGCGAGACATGTGATGCCAACATCATTGTCTGGCTCCTTGACTACAGTTCCACTTCCTATTTCATAAGAGTCCAGAAGACTGAGAGCTGAAGAGTTCACAAACTCCTTGTTACCTTAAGAATCTTATTTTTCACTTTTATGTTTGTATTGGTTGTTATTATTAACTTGGAGACATCTCAGCCTTTTTATTCTCTAAATTTTAGGATGTGTGAATGTATGTGTGAATGTACACCCATAAAGTCCATACAGGAAAGGTTCCAGAAAGTACATTCCCCATTTTTAAACAGCCCTAAACACAATCTCATAAAGATAATAAAGCGTCTTTTGTATTCTGTATTTAAAAAGCCCAAAGAAACTCATACTGTCATACGTCAATTTTGGTACCTAAGAGTTGTCAAACTTCTGCTTATCAAAGTTCTTTATTAGTCTGTATTATAATATCTCTGCTGGGGCTGGTGAGGAAGAAAGGGTTAGCCATCACACAAGAAGTGAAATCTAAGGAGGAAGCTTAATCATTGGCCTGGAGGTTGTGGTTCAGACATTAGATAATAATTTGGGTTCAGTATCAAAATAGTTAACCAGCTCCAAGTTACAGATGCAATTGACTTGAATTAAATTCTTTAGTTGGAGTTTATACTCAAATCACTGCTCTACAGCCAAAATGCTTCTGAAATAAATGTAGTCAAACTTTACTAATTCTGGGTCACTGAGAACGAAAATGATGCTTAAAATTGTTGATTGGCTCTAGTTTTCAAGATATGCTATTGGGTCAGTATATATGACCCTTGACTTGGGAATGGCGGAGGATAAGTGAGTTCTAAAGGGAAGGGATCTCAATTTAAACCAGAAATGACTAAAATACATCTTTGACTGGATCTATGAATAAATCTATGACTGGGTTTGGACAGTACTTGCTTTTTAGGCAAAACAATGAATGATGCAATCTGAAGCTGGTATTGCGTCATACAGGATATGAATTGCATCATGTTATTCCTAGAAGTCATGGATAATGCAATCATAACGAAGCTTACATCACTCTGCTGAACAAATTGCCCTATATCAGCTCTAGAAAACATACAGTGTCGTGCTCTCTTATTTGTCAGTGTTTGATTTTGCAAAGGGACACATTTCTGTTTAGCCAAAGTGAGCAGAGATGCCTCGTACTTGTGTGAACAGTGCAGATAACTTCTGCTATGTTTGTGGTGAAGTGACTTTTGCATCACAAAAGCGCAGTATAACCACTATGGTTAAGAAAGCCTATCACCTTTATTTTGGCTGCAAAATTGGAGATCAGGACAAGAGGTGGGCCCCACACATATGCTGCAACACTTGTGCAACAAATCTTCGCCAGTGGTTGAACAGGAAAAGGAAATCTATGCCTTTTGCAGTGCCAATGATTTGGAGAGAGCCAACAGATCATACCAGCAATTGTTACTTCTGCATGGTGCCTCCAGTTGGGAAAGGTGTGTCAAAGAAGAAAAAGTGGACTGTGCATTATCCAAACATTCCATCAGCTATACGCCCAGTACCCCACGGAGAAGGACTGCCGGTTCCTGATGCACCAGAATCATTCTCACTTGAGTCAGACGAGGAAGAGGAAGAGGATGAAACTTCTGGTCCTGAACCATCAATGTCACAGGACCCACATTTTCTCCCATCCTCCTCCTCTGAACCACACCTCATAACACAAGGTGAACTGAATGACCTTGTCAGGGATTTGGAACTACCCAAGAGTAAGGCAGAGCTGTTGGGCTCCAGACTACAGCAGTGGAATCTCCTGGCAGGTGATGTTAGGGTTTCCATGTTCCGTGACCGTCAAAAGGATCTTGTCCCATTCTTCTTCATGGAAGGTGATCTTGTAGCCTGCAACAACATCGATGGTGTGATGGCAGCCCTCAACATCGTTCACGATCCAGATGAGTGGAGACTGTTCATTGATTCATCGAAGACGAGTCTTAAAGCTGTTTTACTGCATAATGGCAATGTTTTGCCATCAATTCCAGTTGGTCATGCAGTCCATATGAAGGAAACCTATGACAACATGAAACAACTTTTGAGGTGCATAAACTATGACCAACATCAGTGGCAGCTTTGTGGCGATTTGAAGGTTGTTGCTCTCTTGCTTGGTCTGCAGGCTGGATACACAAAGTACTGCTGNTTACAAAGATTGATTATTTGTTTTATTATTTTCAGGATTCAACTAATCTGATTATTTGATTCCAATCCAATACTGAGACTAATTTGTTCATTTGACCTTGATTTGATAGTTGTAGTGTTTTATTTGTAGTTTAGTATTATTAATACACCTCTACCCCGATATAACGCGACCCGATATAACATGAATTCGGATATAACGCGGTAAAGCAGCGCTCCGGGGTGGCAGGGCTGTGCACTCCAGCGGATCAAAGCAAGTTCGATATAACGCGGTTTCACCTATAACGCAGTAAGATTTTTTGGCTCCTGAGGACAGCATTATATCGGGGTAGAGGTGTAGTAGCTTAACTTTAGTGATATGTTTTCTATATTTTATTTTTTGCTTGTTTAATAGTTTTTATAATATTTATAGAACTGACACTGAATCACACTTCTTTCAATAAGCAATTTGGGTCCAGAACCTTTGAGTATCTGGATAGATATCAGCTGGTCAGCCTAAAAGCCTAATCAGCTCCTCCAATAAACCTTTGGTTCTCACAGAAGTCAATGGCAAAACTCCAACTGACTTCAATGAGGCCAGTATTTCACCTCCAAAGTCCTGCCTTGCAATGGTCCCTGGGTCAGATCAAAACACTCGTGTGCCATGACATTGAGCCCTCTTTGTGGCTCCACCCCAGCCCCATCGCTCCATATGGAGTGACAGTAGCAGAGAAGGGGAGGCTCTGGGAACTTTAAAAGAGATTAAGTGTCACAGAGTATAAGGCCAGAAAGGACCACCAGGTCAGTGACCCCCTGTGTATCACAGGCCACCAACACCACCAAGCACCTGTGCACTGCACTGAACAACCGAAATTAAACCACAGTATTACAGCTCGCAGGAGATTAGACTGTTATGTGCCACAGGAGAGAACAGGAGGGACTGAAGTGCACCAGTGTCCAAGGCCCCTGCAATGGCAGGGAAATGATTGAGATACACCCAGATAACCCCAGCAAGTGACCTGCAGCCACTTGCTTAAGAGGAAGTTAAACAAACCCCAAGGTCACTGCCAGTCTGACCCAGGGGCGTAGCCATGGATGGGCCTGTGTGGGACACAGTCAACCCACTTAGCATCCAGGGACACTCAAATCGGAGCTGGAGCCCCCCAAATCCAGAGGCTGGGACTCCCAACCCCGGCTCAGTGTCCGTCCAGTGTCTGCCCAGCCGTGTCCCTCACCTGTCAGTGCTGTGCGCTGCTGCCCCGGTCTCCAGCCCCAGTGCCTGGGGTGTGCCTCGTGGGGGCAGGTCTGGGTGGGGCTAGCGCTGGGGCCGGAGACTGGGGCAGCAGCGCATGGCGCTGGCAGGAGAGGGACGCAGCCGGTCAGAGGGACACTGAGCCGGATTGGGAGGGGTGAGCAGAGGTAGAGCCCTGGCAGGGCCCCCCTTCATCGCATGGGTGCGCCCTGCAGCCTTTGTGCCCTGGGCAGCCTCATCTTCGGGTGCCTGCTGAGCGGTAAGGGCCAGCTGGAGGGGGTGGGAGAGGCGGGTCCCCCTCCCTCCTGCCTCACCTCCTCCCACCCCCGTCATTGCCCACCCCCCCAAAAGTCAGGGCCCACCCAGTTTTCTTGTCCTAGCTATGCCACTGGTCTGACCTGGGAGAAAATTCCTTCTCGATCCCACATATGGCGGTTAGACCAGGGGTCTCAAACACGCGGCCCGTGGGCCGCATGCGGCCTGCAGGGCTATTGCATGCGGCCCGCGAGCTCCTCTCGGCCCCCCCCGCCAATGTTTACCTGGCCGATCAGCACCGGGGGCAGGGCAGGCTCCCTGCTTGCCTGCCCTGCCGCCGCGTCGCACCAGGAACCTGGGGGAGGAGGGGCGCAGGGGTGTGTGTGGCTGTTGCTTCAGGCACTGCCCGCAGCAGCTCCCATTGGCCACAGTTGCCCGTTCCCGGCCAATGGGAACTGCTGGGGGCGGTGCCTGAAGCAACAGCCACACACACCCCTGCGCCCCTCCTCCCCCNCTTTTGTTCACAGAGGATATGGAACATAGTGGTGGCTTTAACCTAGCCTTCACATATGAAGATTGTATTAAGTGAGAGAGAGAGAGATTCATACAAAGTCCAGTCCCTATTGACTGGAGAGAAGAGATAGCTAAATACCTCTTTATGTGTGCACTTTATAATTTTGGAAGGCATTCTTAGATGCCATTTGATGGAAGTTTGCTCCCCACATTGGTCTAAAATAGCCCCAAGCCCCAATTTGCGAACTTTTCTAGACACTGCAAACAACATATATTGGAGAGCCTGTTTGGGAAGGACTGAGGTATGTTTCCCAGAATGATGAAGAGGTGGAAAAAAAATTTTTTGTGGGTGAATTATTATTTTAAAGCTGCTGGAGTTTTGTTGTTGTATTAGTTGTGTTAGGGCACCTAGAGCCTTATTTATGCATATTTATTATTATATTATATTATTTAAATATAAATAAATAAGAACCTACAAACATAAACAGATAAATTTAGTGGTAGGAGAGATTGAAAAGGTGCCAGCTTACATATGGGGTCAAAGAAGAATGAGGCCCTTGGATTCAAAACAGCACTGAAATAATATATATTACTGATTTTCCAAATTAAGAAGGTAGTAAACACCTCAGATCACTCACTGAAGAAAAGAATATTATTATTATTAGATCTATTGGCAACCAGGTATGTTCTGGCCCCTCCAAGAGCAGAAAGAAGATACAACCCTACTCTGAGGAGTTTATAAGCCAAGACCCAATCCTTAAACTAATCCCTTATCGATGTAAGCTAAATTGATATAAAACAGGTTTAAATCAATTTAAGAGTCCACACAGGGTTGTCCCACAGTTTAACTAAATCAACTAAAAATACACTGTTAGTTAAAATGATGCAATTTTTAATATAGGCAAGGTGGGTATTCCACATACCTTAATTATGAGTTCCGACTTGCTGTACATCTGTACCCCTGTGTTTGCAAGAAAATAAGTGAATCCATATTTCCAACATCATAACATTAATATCAGTTGAGAATCAGATTTCTTTACTAGGTTTTAATTTGTGTTAACTGAGTCACTCCTCTTATTCTATTTTTCCTAATCTTTTTCTAATCTTTTGCATAGGATTGTTACAACAATCAAGCTGAAGAAAAGCATCCTAACTGACCCAATACTTTGACCTTCAAGAGACTTTCTTGCATGTTCGTATGATTTGCATTGTAATTGCACCATGGGCTTCTGCTTCAGTAAATCCAATACTCCAGTATTCATCTTACAGAATGATCCAAATGTGGGGAACGTTGAAGAGGATTATTTGCGACAAAACACTGAAGAAATCCATGTAGGAGTCAGGACTCACTTATTCCAAAATACAGAAAAAATTAAGTTTGAAGAAACAGAAAATAGCATTAGAAATAATGCAGAAACTCACACGGACTCTTATTCTGATGCATTGCACTCTATGACTTATGTTAAAGAAACTGATGGTTTAGAAATGACAGATGTGGAATGAGGTTTGATGATATAATTCAGTACTTGATCCAGCCTGAACAAATGAATATGGCATAAAAATATTCTATTTAGTCTACCAAATAACAAATAAAAACAAAATAATGTTTAATAGCTGAGTCAAATAACCATAATCGAATACACTTTTGATTTCAAGATCTATTATTTGGCAATCTTTGGAGTAATTTTTACCATTGTTGAAAGTTCCCTCTTCCCAGCCACCACAAATCAAATGTCTTAGAGCATATTCTTATTTTTGGGAGTATGATGGGATGCACAAACCCCACATTGGGCCTGAAGGTGTTAAACGACAATACTGGGCCCAAATAGCTCTTCTCCTCCAGCCTGCAGAGCATGCTCCAATCGAAGAGGAAACTTAAAAGGGAGCAACTCAGTTCAGAAGAGGGAGACTAGGGAGGAAGACAAACCTATTCTGAAGACTAAGGCCTTGTCTATACTACATAGTTTTGTCAGCAAAAGGTGGCTTTTGCTGACAAAACACTGTAAGTTTACATGCTACAAAGCTACTTTTGGCGGCACAGATGGAGAGCAGATGGCCAGAGCCCCTCTCAGGGCTGCATGTCCCTCTGCCCTAAACAAGGGGAAGGGGAAGGAAAGGCTAGTCACTGCCTTGGGGTGTGCTCTTGATGTCAGATATGGAGCAATCGCTTTGTGAGAAGTATTCACCCATGGTGGATAGGGTGTTTCTGTCTTTTATTTTATTTTTTTTAGACAAACTACAAAGGCTTGTCTCTGACCCCAGCAGAAGTTGGTCCCACAGAACAGACGCTATCAGCCCAACCCTGCCTCGCTCACAGAAAGACACACAGAGCAAAATCCCTTCCTGCCCCTGCCCCTGCCCTGCACAGCCTGGTCTGCCTCGGCCCCCCGCCCCAGCGCGGCAGAGCTCCCCTCACGCGGCGCCCGTAGAACCAAGGGCAGCTCAGCGGAGCCTTGACTGGTCCCGCCAAAGGCCCCGCCAGCTCACGTGACCTACAAGGCCGCCTAGCAAACCCCGCCCCCCGTGCGTGGGAGGGACGCGGTGTCTCTTCTTCTCCCTTCCCCCGTGTCACCGGGTGATTCGCTGCGGGAACGTCAGAACCCAGCTGCGGCGCGGGGCCGGAAGGGTTTGGGACGCGCACCTAGGACAGACGCTCCATATAACGGGCCGCGCGTGAACCGGAGGCGGCTGGAGTCTCCTCTCCCCTCTGTGAGTAGCGACCTGTCCGCGCCAGAGGCCCTACCCTGCCGCCAGCCCCTTGTCTGCGTCCCAAACGCTCTGCGGTCGGAGGGTGCGTAACAGAAGGGCACGTTCCCTCCCCCCCGTCACGCGCCCGCGGCTAATGGTATCGCCAGGATTGGGCACGTAACTGACCTATGCCCGCTCCTCCCTAGTGCGATCCCTGAAACTGGGTGGGGGTATAGGGACAAGGTGACGCGTTTTAGCGTCAAGGGCAATTTATATCCTGCACTTATTAGCTGGACTACTTTACTGACTTCTTAAAAAGTTAACCTGCATATTGATGGTAGACTAGATTGTTAAATACTTTTACTGCTCCTGTGGGAATTCCTTGCCAAAGAAATACAAATTTTGCACACATTTTAAAATTTTGCACAATTCTGCAAATTGTGTTTGTCAATAAATAAATGTGGAGGCTCCAGCATGGCAATGGGGAGCACAGGCCACTGGCTGCACAGAGGTGGGCGATCACTCTGTAGCTCCCCCTCGGACACGGAGGTGAGGCTGCACCTGACACAGTGAAAGGGCTGACCCTGCCCTTCCCTGCCAGGCACACCAGATGTAGGCAGACAGGCTCAGCCCAGCAGGCTCCTTGTGTGTGTGTGTGGTGGGGGGGCGTCCAAGTGCCAGGGTTCTGTGTGGGGCAACCTGGCTGCCGGCAGCTTGGAAACAGCTGTGGGGGGGATCTGGGTGAACGGGGGCTGGTTGGGAGGTTGTGGGTGCACAGGGGCACTGGGACTCTGCAGTGGGGTCCAAGGGAAGGTGGTTGGGACTCAGCAGGGGTGTGTGGGGCTCAGTGGGGAGGGCAAGGGGGTTCAGAGTGGGGGTCTGGGTGCAACTGGTTGGGGCTCAGAACGGTGGGGTGCATGACTGCTCTTGTGGCTTTCCTTGGCTTCCCCAGCAGCAAGTCATTTTTCTGCAGAGAAGCAAAGAAATCTGGAGCGAAGGGGACCATGAATTCTGCACATGTGCAGTAGCACCGAATTCCCCCAGGAGCAATGTTAATGATAGTACTGTAAAATTACATTGTAAGGGGAAAAACAAATACAATCAGATACTATGCT
Organism: Platysternon megacephalum; assembly: GCA_003942145.1. NCBI lineage: Eukaryota > Metazoa > Chordata > Testudines > Platysternidae > Platysternon > Platysternon megacephalum. The sequence goes on along the minus strand of QXTE01000113.1, from coordinate 724,003 downwards.
TCCCGCCCTCCCCCTTGCAGGTGTCTAGTAATATGCAACAAGTGGAAACAGCCTTCTGTAGCGCCATCTTAGATATTGACCATGCACCAGTGGTGAAATGCCATCATCATATTTGGAAGAAGGAAATCGACCTTGTAAACACATTCATTGTGGTAGCATCACTATTTTGGTATCCTGGGAAGAAAGTGAGTACAGCATGATTGCCTTTAGTAATGTGTTTGTACTAGAGGAGTGCAGATTATGAACATTTCATACCAAACTTTGACAGACCTGCCTCTCCTTTTCACACGTTACCTGATAATTTTATTAAAACCATGGTAATCCCATCATCCCTGAAGAACTGTTTTCAGTTATTTTATGTCCTCAAGATTTCAGCAGCTGGCTTCAAGTACACAGCAAACAGAGGACTCATTCTACAGTCAGTTTCTAGTGATGTTTACCAGAATTTGGCTGTGGAAGATTGGATTCATGACAACATGAATTTAGAGAACAGACAGGTTCTTTTCCTTTGGCGAAATTCTCCCACTGTGGTGATTGGGAGACACCAGAATCCCTGGCAGGAGTGTAACCTCAAGATAATGAGGAAGAAGAACATAAAACTGGCTCGAAGGAGAAGTGGGGGTGGAACAGTTTACCATGATCTGGGCAATATCAATTTTACTTTCTTCACATCCAAGAAAAAATACGAGAGAATGGAAAACCTAAAATTAGTTGTTAGGGCTCTAAAAGGCTTGCGACCCCAGTTAGATGTGTGTGCCACTGACAGATATGATCTCTTGCTAGATGGGAATTTTAAAATCTCAGGTACTGCTGCAAAGCTAGGAAGGACTGTTGCTTATCATCACTGCACTTTACTATGCAGTGCAGATAGGTTTATTTTATCTTCTGTACTGAAGAGTCCTTACAAGGGGATAAAAAGCAATGCCACTCCTAGCATGCCTGCTTTAGTGAAAAATCTCTTTGAAGAGGATCCTACTTTAACATGTGAGATGGTCATGGATGCTGTTGCTGCAGAATATGCAAGATGCCATCGAATTGACCATCATATTACCCTAATAAACCCAGCTGATGAGACAGTGTTTCCTGGAATTAATAATAAAACCAAAGAACTACAAACCTGGGAATGGATATATGGCAAGACACCAAAATTTAATATTAGCACTTGCTTTAACATGGTGTATGAACAGTCTCTCCTTGAAGTTAAAGTGGATATTCATGTAAAGCATGGGAGAATTGAAGTTTGTAACATAGATTTGCCAGAGCAGTGGCTGCCACCAGCAATGTGCAATGAACTAGAGGAAAACCTAATTGGCAGTAAGTTTTGCCCCAGTGAAACCACAGCATTAGCAAGTGCTCTGCTGAGAATATGTCCACAAAACTATGAGTTGCACAGCAAGTGGAGTCTCTTATGTGAGAATGTGATGACACTAATGTGATTTTCATAATGAAAGTGTAAGTCACATCTTTGATATTAACTAGTGCATGATTTACTAAAATTGTAAAATAAAATCTGGTTATTTTCAGTATGTTGTGCAAGTTGATTTTATAGGAGTAAGCTACTACTGAAGTAACTTTCTCTTGATTTATCCACTAAAGTTCTTGGAGTCTAGTGCTTTAGTTCATGACTGATTGTGTAACTACTAATTAGACTGATCATAAAACTAAATTTCATGTTGTCAGCACTATCAATATGAAACAATTTCTCAATTACTGAAGATTGAACATGTACTTAGTCACCCAAATAATACATGAAGATACTTTAGACTAGATCTATATGCTAAGAGTTCACAGCTCAGAGGCAGTGACTTACTGGAAAGCTATACTGGATTTGGATAGAATGACAGTTCATTTTAAAAAGACTGTAAAGCCACTAGTCTAATATGAGGCTGTGACGAAGTGGGAATGTTGCTGGGTTCGAACTTCCCCAGGTCACTGGCTAAAGTGACCCCGCTCAGTTCGGTCTCGAAGGGGGGAGAGATGTGACGAAGTGGGAATGTTGTTAATGTTTCCTCTGAATACTGTGTGGGTGCCTCAGTTTCCCCTATGCAGTTCTTAAGTATCCAGGTGGTGGAATAAGGGTGTGTGGTTGTGGCAGAGCAAAGGGCCAGTACACAGAAATGCCTGACACTTTGTCGCCTGGCAACTGATGGCCTGGGCCCCTCCTCTGCAAAGGTGCCAACTGAAGGTGTTGGAGACAAAGAGGTCAGGTGACCTCCTAGCCCGGGAAAGGGACAAAGCCCAGAGGAGGAGGGGCTGGAGGGG
>QXTE01000113.1:641137-720083 GCA_003942145.1 Platysternon megacephalum | reverse complement strand
CAAGATGGACCTAACTGAGGGGGTCCTGTTGTCTGTACCTGCAAGACCTGTTTTAGACCGTGTTCCTGTCATCTAATAAACCTCTGTTTTACTGGCTGGCTGAGAGTCACGTCTGACTGCGAAGTGGGGGGTGCTTGCAGGACCTCTGGCTTCCCCAGGACCCCGCCTGGGCGGACTCGCTGTGGGAAGCACACGGAGGGGCATATGCTGAATACTCCAAGGAGAGACCCAGGAGGTGAAGACCTGTGAGCTTCTTGCCCTGCAGACAGTCTGCTCCGAGGGAGAGGAGGCTCCCCAAAGTCCTGACTGGCTTTGTGGGGAGCAGTTCCAGAGCATCGCCCAGGAACTCCGTGACAGAGGCATTTTGATACGTTTTGGTAACTTCTGAGAGCTTAAAGTTAAATGTATAAATGGAGTACCTGCTTTGTCTACATGTTAGGCTCTAAATTACATTTTATTCTAGACTTCCATCTTATGGTCTAAATTAAAAATAGTAAAGTTTGCATGTTAACATCATGGGGAAAAAAGCAGTATCAGTAAATAATGGGCCATGGACTTGCAACCAGCTCAGATACCATGCAGGAGAACTGCATTTTGATTCCTGTGTCTTGCTCTCTGGGATGGTTCTAGTCCTTAACTGGAAGGATAATGGCCACAAAGCAGGACCACACATTTAGATAGTCTGATCAAGTATGGCACATTCTGTTCAGTTATCTTCCATTTATCAGCATGTGGGCCCCTCAATACATGTACTGCCATTAATAATCAAATAAGTTAATCACTGAAATAGAAGGCTTTTGAAGGCTGTTAAATTGTAGTGTGATTGCAAATTGGTATTTCACAGAGGACTCTGCACAAATATTCACTGATTTTACAGCTCTCCACCTTGTTTTAGAAAGAAACAATTGGCCTTAATTATCTAGTTAACTAAGCTACAGTTTAACATGGTGTTTTCCTTCAATCCTATTGTTTTTTCTTTAAAGTATAATACTCAAGACAGTTGCCTATCTAACTTCTGCATATTTGGATTTTCTGTGTTGGATCAAAAACATTTAAGTTTGTGGAGTGTGTACAATTTACAGAAACTTAATTAGTCTCCTAAACACTTGAACTTTCAGCACTGCTAATTCATCATATTTGATAGAGTAGAACCTCAGAGTTTACGAACACCTTGGAAATGGAGGTTGTTTGTAACTCTGAAATGTCCGTAACTCTGGACAACATGTTATGGTTGTTCTTTCAAAAGTCTAGAATTGAACATTGGCTTAATACAGCTTTGAAACTTTACTATGCAGAAGAAAAAAGCTAATTTTAACCATCTTAATTTAAATGAAACAAGAATGGAAACAGTTTCGTTACCTTGGCAATTTTTTTTTAAACTTTCCCTTTTTTTTTTTAGTAGTTTACATTTAACACAGTACTGTATTTGCTTTTTTGTTTTGTCATCTCTGCTACTGCCCGATTGCCTACTTCCAGTTCCAAATGAGATGTGTGGTTGACCAGTCAGTTTGGAACTCTGGTGTTCATAACTCTGAGGTTCTGCTGTACCTTGCTTTAAAGTGTTACCCCATTTAGTTTAGAAATTCTATCAATTCAAACTGCAAGTAATCAAAAATGTAAAAAAATATAGTTTATTCCATAAAAAATGTACACTACATGTAATTGAGAGAAATTAAAAGCAGGCATTTAAAGCTTGTAAGAGCAGTAATTAAACAACAGAAATATTTGGTCATGTTTTCTTTGTATGTTTAGTATGAAAGACATCCACTGTTGTTTCATGACATCGTCTCAAATCAAAGTCACAATATCCAAGGCAAAAACGACCCTACAGAAAGGAACACAATTTTAGAATAAGCCACTTTGTAGTTCAAATTCATTCAAAAGAAAAGACACACATACCTGTGGTTTCTTAAAATAATCAAGCCCTCTTCCAATCTTAATCATCCATCCATTGTTGAATCTATTTAAAAAATTCACGTTATTCCATCTTCACAAGTTTACAAACTGTAGGTACATTTAACATAATTAGGAAAAAAAGACTTTAATCATATCTACAAGTTATGCAAATTGCTCCTACCATTTCAATCACAATTTCTAGCTAGAGTAGATGTCAACTGTATAATACAGTAACTCCTCACTTAAAGTTGTCCTGGTTAACGTTGTTTCGTTGCTAATCAATTAGGGAACATGCTCGTTTAAAGTTGTGCAATGCTCCCTTCTTAGTCGTTTGGCAGCCGCCTGCTTTGTCCACTGCTTGCAGGGAGAGCAGCCCGTTGCAGCTAGCTGGTGGGGGCTTGTAACCAGGATGGACCGGCAGCCCCCCTATCAGCTCCCCGCTCCCCTAAGTTCCCTGTGCTGCAGCCTATCAATCGGCAGTTCAGCTATCCCTCCCCCCACTGCCATGTGCTGCTCCTGCCCTCTGCCTTGGAGCTGCTCCCAGAGACTCCTGCTTGCTGTGCAGGAAGGGGAGGGGGAGGAGGGGCTAATGTCAGGGTGTCCACCTCCCTCCTGCTCCTGCACCCCGCTTACCCTTTCTCCATATAGGGCAGGGAGGGGACACGGATGGAGAGAGAGCGAGCTTGGGGCAGCAGCTGCTGTCTCAACTTCCTGATCCACTTAAAAAGACAATGCACTTAAGAGTGGGTCAGCTTACTTAAAGGGGCAGTGTGCATCTCTCTCTCCCCCACACACAAGGTGTGTGTCTGTCTCTGTCTGCTATGCTGTCTCCCCTCCCTCCTGTTTGTGCTGCCTTGATAAGAGGCTACATTAACAACAATGTGTTAACCCTTGAGGGCTCAGCCGAGTGCTAGTTCATCATTTAGCAGCAAGGCATTCCCTGGGAAATATCCTTCCCTCTTCCACCCTCTAACTTCACCACCTCAACCAAGCTTCACAATCATCATAGCTGTGAACAGTATTAAATTGTTTTTTTAAAAACGTATACTGTGTGTATATCTATGTAATAGTCTGGTGAAAAAAAATTCCCTGGAACCTAACCCCCCCCCCATTTACATTAATTCTTATGGGGAAATTGGATTCGCTTAACAATGTTTCGCTTAAAGTCGCATTTTTCAGGAACATAACTACAACGTTAAGCGAGGAGTTACTGTACAGCAATGTCTTGTTTTAAAAACTAGACCCCAGCGATCCCAATGTTGAACACAGTATAAAACTATGAAGAACTTACTTTACTGGATAAAGTGTTGCCTTCTGCTTTGAATGACATTTGTAACCATGGTTATAGATAATTTGCCAGGATTAAATAATTTGAAATTAATTGGTTTTCTGCTTCACCAACCTTATTTCTCGATCATGAATTGAAGATGAAAATGAGACATTCAGTGTTACGCCATAGTTCTTTAGTGATTGCTTTATTTCTTCTAGACTACTTGTCTGCTGACTCTTTCCACTGCCCTGTTAAGAGTAAAATTTGTTTTTTCATCATGCATGTTCCAATTGTGTCCATTTATCTTCTTCAATTCACTAACACCACTTTGTTCTTATACTTTTTATCCAAGTCTCAAAATGCTTTATGAAGGCAGATAAGTTATACTCATTTTTGCAGATGGGATGACTGAGGCACATTAACTGCCGTGGCCAAAATCACATAGCAAGCCAATGACAGATTATGGACAAGGACTCAGTTCTCCCTCCTGGTCCCATGCTCTAACCACTAGATATGCTGCCTCCCCAGTACACTGAATTATCTGTCCAGACTAAGATTTGGGCTAGAATGAGTACAATGACAAGGAGAGGGTTTATACTTGTCATAACCCCAAAATATCAAAATGTATCCAGGCCTTCCTTATTATAAAGAGTCTCCCAGCAGAATTTATTTAAATGGTGTTTCTTACAATAGACAGTCAACTAGGACAATATAAACATCTTTCTTCCAGGGTCATGTCCACTTAGGATTCCACATAAGTAGAATTTATTACTTAGCAAAATATTTGGAATTACACTATTCAGTGTTTATGTTAAATCCTCTTGACCTGCTTGCATCTCCTGTTGAAGGAGGGAGGGCCTCAGTCTGACAAATATTGGTAAATATGAATAATAGATGTTATACATGAAGTCTAGATACTTACTTCATCATAGGAAGTGAGGAGGTGGATAGTTTTCACTTTGCAGGGCCCCTTAACAAGCATCTCACAGAATCGTAAGAAGTTGTAGAACTGTAAGAATTAGTTTGATTATTTAATAACTGAAAAAAATTGTTATAGTTTTATGTGTAAGCTACTTTCAAGATCCACTTGCCTGGTGAACATGTCTAATGTATGGGTCCTCTACCCAAACTTCTGTAACAGTCTCATTAAGGTAGTCTTGGAAAACCTTCTCATAGCTGAAACCAGTTGCATTTTCTTCAATTTTAATTTGCTGGTGGTATTTACCATCTAAAAAAGAAGCATCCCTCACTAAACAAGACAGTGCAATCATACATATGTATTCTATAAATTCTAGGTAACTGTATTGTAACTTCAGATGTACAAGTGCATCATTTCATGAACATTTAAAAAAATGTACAGTACAACTTCATACCTTCTCTTTCTTTTTCAATATGTTTTTTAATTGCTTCAGCTCTCTCCATGTAGTCAGATATTTTTTGTCTGTAGTGAGCTTTTTTTATTTCATCTTTTGTAGCTGTGAATCAAAAATATTCAGATTATCTCAAAAGGAGGACAACTACGTCTGGTAATTATTCCCCAGGATAAAAAGTCCTCTGATTTATTTTTCATTCAACAGTCTATAGGAGAGGAGAGAAATCCTTTACTGGACTTACATCCATGTCCAAGAGCCAGTCCCTTTACTGGTTAGTTCTCAATATTTTTCATTGTGTGTACCTAGGCTTGGCAGAATTTGATTTTTTAAAAATAATTTTGACTGATAATATCAATGTTTATTTTAAGCACTTTTAAAATTTTCACAGTTCCAGAAAATTATGGGTGGGTGATGAGACAACAATTATTTAATGACAGTAGGTGTTGAGATTCAACAAGTTAAAGCTTTTTAATGGTTAAAACACAAATTATCAACATCACATATCAAAATATACAAATTAAATATTCTTAAGTGAAACTCTAAAGTTCTCAAGCAGATTTTTTTTTTACATTATTTCTGTAAGTTTTGATTATTATTCATGGAAATACTTTGTCAGTACACAAATATTTTAAGTGTTTCTGGTGAAATCAACCCTTACCAACATTTATCAATAAAAATCTAAACCTTCCAAGCCTACATATACCCCAGGATAAGCTTCTTGAAGAGAGAGAGAGAGAGAGTGTGTGTGTGTGTGAGAAAGAGAGGAATGTAATAGCTATGTACTAGACACAAGATGTATTTTAAAAAAAAGTAAGTGGGGGCCACTCAAACACAGCAGCCAACCAGCCTTTTGATTTTACTAAGAATGTTCTGTTTTTCCTAGGACCAGTCTACACTTAAAATGCTACAGTGGTGCTGCTGTAGCACATCAGTGAAGATGCTATCTACACTGACAGGACAGGTTCTCCCCAGTGTAAGTAATCTCTCATGAACCTTGTGCTATTTACAGCGGGGGGTTACATCGGTTTAACTGCATTGTCCAGGGGTGTGGATTTTTTATACCCCGAGTGATTTAGTTACACTGACCTAATTTCCTAGTGTAGACCAGGCCTTAGTCATTTATGAACAGTGAGGCCCAACACAGGCACATATAACTGTAACATGCCCATCACCACCTCTCTAAGGGTTCAGCACATACATGAATGTTATTAGGGCTAGTCTACACTTAAAACACATCAGTGGCACAGCTGTGCTGCTTCAGCGCAGACACTTCCTGTGCCAAGGGGAGGGGTTCTCCACCTCCCCAAGAGGCAGTAGTGGCGCTGTCTACACGGGGATTTAGGTCAGCTTAACTACACCAGGTAGGGTTATGGATTTTTCACACCTCTGACCAACCTAGTTAAGACAACGTAATTTTCTAGTATAGACCAGGCCTTAAAGAGGCAGCACCTGCAGGTCAGCCAGAGCTGGGCTCCCTCCCACCACGCACCCCTGCAACCCCGGAGAAAATGACAGCCCCCACGCTCAAACGTTTGCAAGCTCAGGAGAGAGCAGCGTGAACTCTGCCAGGGGGTTGCATTGGCGCTGCGGCTCCCGACCTTTCCCGGCGGAGCGGGGCGGGCAGGAAGCCAGCTCGGGGGTGGGCTCCAGCGCTGGAGGGGACGTAGGGGCAGCCCGCAGAGCCCGGGTGTGGGGGTCCATCCCGCAGCTACCTTTCAGCACCCGCAGCAGCAAGTCGATCCCCTCCTGGTAACACACCAGCGACTCCTGGAAGCGGGACGCCGAGTCCAGCTCCACCGCCCGCTTCAGCGTCGCCACCGCCGGAGACTCCAGCGCGGCCACCGCGCCCGGACCGGCCTGGGACATGGGGGCGGGCGGGCAGGAAGCGGCACCCAGCGGGCATCGAACCAAGCGTGCGCGCGCCAGCAGCCGCTGCCGCCACCTCCGGGAGCCGGGGGAGGTGGTCACGTGATTTTCAGGACCCAGAAGAACCCGAGGCGGCCGCTGGTGCCGCACTTTATTCCCTCCCCTCCCTTTCGCCGGAAGTAGCCGGGGCGCGCGCTGCGCCTCGGAACCAAAGTGCGGCGGCTTCTGGGCACGGATTTTAGTGGCTGTCGGAATCCGGAAACGACGCTCGGGGTCCAGATGGCGGCGGCGGTGCTGGGCTGCGTCGCTAAGAGCCACCCGGCCGCCTGGCGAGTGAGTGGGGCGCAGAGCCGGGGGGTTTCCCTGCGCTGGTCGTAGTGGGATTGTTGGGGGCCAGTTTCTCCAAGGGTAGGAAGGGCGGCATGAGAGTGGGACCCGGTCCTGCAGCCCCTCGCCTCCCACTGCCCGGGCTGCTGCGCTCCGCTTCCCTGGTCCCTTGAGCCCCTGGTGAAAGGGTCGCAGGACTGGGGCTCTTCCCCCTCCGAGCTCTCCTGGGCCGCACTAGGGCGGGCTGCAGCCTGATTCCCCTAGGACCGCCCCTCGAGACCGGGTCAGCCCCAGTGAGCTGCGCTGCCTGATCGCTCTCAGAGTGCGTGTCCCGGCTCACCGAGGTTTTCCTCTTTGCCGTTCTGCAGCCTCCGTTCTAGTGAAACCAGGGGTTGTGTCCTCGTTTCACTAGAACACCCGGAGCAGAAACACAGGCTTTAAAAGGTTTCAAAAGTATTTGGTTTCCTTAAGCAAGGATATGCTATATTTCTTGCTGTCAAAGCACCCACTGATGTAGTAAGTGCACAGTATTGTATCGGTTATTCTGGTTGCACAATGGGACCCTGATCCTAATTCAGTCATTACACAGGTTTTTGTACAATACAGACGTTAATAATTTTCTCCTTGAATAAATTTGACAAATCATGCCATCACTTTTTTAGACTCTGGCAAAAAGCAGCGTGGAATCACTGACATGGACAGGATGGATTCGTCATAAATTTACTAAGTCAAGAATTCCAGCTTCAGTAAGCACAATATTTAAAGATTTGAAAGCACATTTTGTTTATACCTTTAATTTTTTTAATAAGACTAATTTGTAACAGTACTGAGCAATACCATTGTTAAACCAGAGAGATATGCACTCAGATTCTTGTATGAAAAACCAGTGTCTGATTGTAGTCGATTTTATTTCTGAAATAGGGCAGTCTTGAGTAATAAGCCTGTCACAATCATCTTACAAATTTGGGTCCCAGTTCTACAACTGGACCTGTCTGTGCAGACCTCTGCTCTTATGTGTTCATGTATATGGTTGAAGAATCATGCCCCCAAAGGCTAGGCTATATATGATTGGAGGATCATGACCCCAAACTTATTGTATCTTTCTGCAAACTGTCATGAGGAAACACTTGAAATAATTGTAGGTTATTTGGAGATTAGCTTTTTTAATACTATGGTAATATGTTGCTGCTTTGCCCTTCTGGAAGGGAAGCTTATTAGAAATGTAGGGGGGTTTGCCACATTTTCTTTCTAGTGAAAGACCAAAATATATTTTAGGGGAATATTTTTACAGCAAGACATTGTTCGGATTCAGTAACTGTTGAAAAGTTTAAAAATAAACAAACAAAAACATGCCTTTTGTGAACTAATTATTTGTAGGTATTTCAACCACAGCCTTCAGATCATGAAAAATATGGAGGTGATCCTCAGCAGCCTCACAAACTGCATCTTGTCACTAGAATCAAAAGTGGAATAGGTCGTCCATACTGGGAAAAGAAGATAATACATGATCTTGGACTGGATAAAGTATACTTTCTAAATTACTTTATTTCATGTTTATCATGCACATCAGTAATTAGCCTAGAAATTTAGGGCAAAATTCTTCTCTCAGATCTTCACCATAGTACACTACTTTGATATTTTTTGTCCTGGGGGACCCTGACTCTGCAAACATTTATGCATGTCCTTAACTGTTCTACAGTGAGAAATCCCATTGAAATCAAAAGGACTACTCACAATAGTAAATATAATAATAATATATGGAGATATACCTATCTCATAGAGCTGGAAGGGACCCCGAAGNTAAAACGTATACTGTGTGTATATCTATGTAATAGTCTGGTGAAAAAAAATTCCCTGGAACCTAACCCCCCCCCCATTTACATTAATTCTTATGGGGAAATTGGATTCGCTTAACAATGTTTCGCTTAAAGTCGCATTTTTCAGGAACATAACTACAACGTTAAGCGAGGAGTTACTGTACAGCAATGTCTTGTTTTAAAAACTAGACCCCAGCGATCCCAATGTTGAACACAGTATAAAACTATGAAGAACTTACTTTACTGGATAAAGTGTTGCCTTCTGCTTTGAATGACATTTGTAACCATGGTTATAGATAATTTGCCAGGATTAAATAATTTGAAATTAATTGGTTTTCTGCTTCACCAACCTTATTTCTCGATCATGAATTGAAGATGAAAATGAGACATTCAGTGTTACGCCATAGTTCTTTAGTGATTGCTTTATTTCTTCTAGACTACTTGTCTGCTGACTCTTTCCACTGCCCTGTTAAGAGTAAAATTTGTTTTTTCATCATGCATGTTCCAATTGTGTCCATTTATCTTCTTCAATTCACTAACACCACTTTGTTCTTATACTTTTTATCCAAGTCTCAAAATGCTTTATGAAGGCAGATAAGTTATACTCATTTTTGCAGATGGGATGACTGAGGCACATTAACTGCCGTGGCCAAAATCACATAGCAAGCCAATGACAGATTATGGACAAGGACTCAGTTCTCCCTCCTGGTCCCATGCTCTAACCACTAGATATGCTGCCTCCCCAGTACACTGAATTATCTGTCCAGACTAAGATTTGGGCTAGAATGAGTACAATGACAAGGAGAGGGTTTATACTTGTCATAACCCCAAAATATCAAAATGTATCCAGGCCTTCCTTATTATAAAGAGTCTCCCAGCAGAATTTATTTAAATGGTGTTTCTTACAATAGACAGTCAACTAGGACAATATAAACATCTTTCTTCCAGGGTCATGTCCACTTAGGATTCCACATAAGTAGAATTTATTACTTAGCAAAATATTTGGAATTACACTATTCAGTGTTTATGTTAAATCCTCTTGACCTGCTTGCATCTCCTGTTGAAGGAGGGAGGGCCTCAGTCTGACAAATATTGGTAAATATGAATAATAGATGTTATACATGAAGTCTAGATACTTACTTCATCATAGGAAGTGAGGAGGTGGATAGTTTTCACTTTGCAGGGCCCCTTAACAAGCATCTCACAGAATCGTAAGAAGTTGTAGAACTGTAAGAATTAGTTTGATTATTTAATAACTGAAAAAAATTGTTATAGTTTTATGTGTAAGCTACTTTCAAGATCCACTTGCCTGGTGAACATGTCTAATGTATGGGTCCTCTACCCAAACTTCTGTAACAGTCTCATTAAGGTAGTCTTGGAAAACCTTCTCATAGCTGAAACCAGTTGCATTTTCTTCAATTTTAATTTGCTGGTGGTATTTACCATCTAAAAAAGAAGCATCCCTCACTAAACAAGACAGTGCAATCATACATATGTATTCTATAAATTCTAGGTAACTGTATTGTAATTTCAGATGTACAAGTGCATCATTTCATGAACATTTAAAAAAATGTACAGTACAACTTCATACCTTCTCTTTCTTTTTCAATATGTTTTTTAATTGCTTCAGCTCTCTCCATGTAGTCAGATATTTTTTGTCTGTAGTGAGCTTTTTTTGTTTCATCTTTTGTAGCTGTGAATCAAAAATATTCAGATTATCTCAAAAGGAGGACAACTACGTCTGGTAATTATTCCCCAGGATAAAAAGTCCTCTGATTTATTTTTCATTCAACAGTCTATAGGAGAGGAGAGAAATCCTTTACTGGACTTACATCCATGTCCAAGAGCCAGTCCCTTTACTGGTTAGTTCTCAATATTTTTCATTGTGTGTACCTAGGCTTGGCAGAATTTGATTTTTTAAAAATAATTTTGACTGATAATATCAATGTTTATTTTAAGCACTTTTAAAATTTTCACAGTTCCAGAAAATTATGGGTGGGTGATGAGACAACAATTATTTAATGACAGTAGGTGTTGAGATTCAACAAGTTAAAGCTTTTTAATGGTTAAAACACAAATTATCAACATCACATATCAAAATATACAAATTAAATATTCTTAAGTGAAACTCTAAAGTTCTCAAGCAGATTTTTTTTTTACATTATTTCTGTAAGTTTTGATTATTATTCATGGAAATACTTTGTCAGTACACAAATATTTTAAGTGTTTCTGGTGAAATCAACCCTTACCAACATTTATCAATAAAAATCTAAACCTTCCAAGCCTACATATACCCCAGGATAAGCTTCTTGAAGAGAGAGAGAGAGAGAGTGTGTGTGTGTGTGAGAAAGAGAGGAATGTAATAGCTATGTACTAGACACAAGATGTATTTTAAAAAAAAGTAAGTGGGGGCCACTCAAACACAGCAGCCAACCAGCCTTTTGATTTTACTAAGAATGTTCTGTTTTTCCTAGGACCAGTCTACACTTAAAATGCTACAGTGGTGCTGCTGTAGCACATCAGTGAAGATGCTATCTACACTGACAGGACAGGTTCTCCCCAGTGTAAGTAATCTCTCATGAACCTTGTGCTATTTACAGCGGGGGGTTACATCGGTTTAACTGCATTGTCCAGGGGTGTGGATTTTTTATACCCCGAGTGATTTAGTTACACTGACCTAATTTCCTAGTGTAGACCAGGCCTTAGTCATTTATGAACAGTGAGGCCCAACACAGGCACATATAACTGTAACATGCCCATCACCACCTCTCTAAGGGTTCAGCACATACATGAATGTTATTAGGGCTAGTCTACACTTAAAACACATCAGTGGCACAGCTGTGCTGCTTCAGCGCAGACACTTCCTGTGCCAAGGGGAGGGGTTCTCCACCTCCCCAAGAGGCAGTAGTGGCGCTGTCTACACGGGGATTTAGGTCAGCTTAACTACACCAGGTAGGGTTATGGATTTTTCACACCTCTGACCAACCTAGTTAAGACAACGTAATTTTCTAGTATAGACCAGGCCTTAAAGAGGCAGCACCTGCAGGTCAGCCAGAGCTGGGCTCCCTCCCACCACGCACCCCTGCAACCCCGGAGAAAATGACAGCCCCCACGCTCAAACGTTTGCAAGCTCAGGAGAGAGCAGCGTGAACTCTGCCAGGGGGTTGCATTGGCGCTGCGGCTCCCGACCTTTCCCGGCGGAGCGGGGCGGGCAGGAAGCCAGCTCGGGGGTGGGCTCCAGCGCTGGAGGGGACGTAGGGGCAGCCCGCAGAGCCCGGGTGTGGGGGTCCATCCCGCAGCTACCTTTCAGCACCCGCAGCAGCAAGTCGATCCCCTCCTGGTAACACACCAGCGACTCCTGGAAGCGGGACGCCGAGTCCAGCTCCACCGCCCGCTTCAGCGTCGCCACCGCCGGAGACTCCAGCGCGGCCACCGCGCCCGGACCGGCCTGGGACATGGGGGCGGGCGGGCAGGAAGCGGCACCCAGCGGGCATCGAACCAAGCGTGCGCGCGCCAGCAGCCGCTGCCGCCACCTCCGGGAGCCGGGGGAGGTGGTCACGTGATTTTCAGGACCCAGAAGAACCCGAGGCGGCCGCTGGTGCCGCACTTTATTCCCTCCCCTCCCTTTCGCCGGAAGTAGCCGGGGCGCGCGCTGCGCCTCGGAACCAAAGTGCGGCGGCTTCTGGGCACGGATTTTAGTGGCTGTCGGAATCCGGAAACGACGCTCGGGGTCCAGATGGCGGCGGCGGTGCTGGGCTGCGTCGCTAAGAGCCACCCGGCCGCCTGGCGAGTGAGTGGGGCGCAGAGCCGGGGGGTTTCCCTGCGCTGGTCGTAGTGGGATTGTTGGGGGCCAGTTTCTCCAAGGGTAGGAAGGGCGGCATGAGAGTGGGACCCGGTCCTGCAGCCCCTCGCCTCCCACTGCCCGGGCTGCTGCGCTCCGCTTCCCTGGTCCCTTGAGCCCCTGGTGAAAGGGTCGCAGGACTGGGGCTCTTCCCCCTCCGAGCTCTCCTGGGCCGCACTAGGGCGGGCTGCAGCCTGATTCCCCTAGGACCGCCCCTCGAGACCGGGTCAGCCCCAGTGAGCTGCGCTGCCTGATCGCTCTCAGAGTGCGTGTCCCGGCTCACCGAGGTTTTCCTCTTTGCCGTTCTGCAGCCTCCGTTCTAGTGAAACCAGGGGTTGTGTCCTCGTTTCACTAGAACACCCGGAGCAGAAACACAGGCTTTAAAAGGTTTCAAAAGTATTTGGTTTCCTTAAGCAAGGATATGCTATATTTCTTGCTGTCAAAGCACCCACTGATGTAGTAAGTGCACAGTATTGTATCGGTTATTCTGGTTGCACAATGGGACCCTGATCCTAATTCAGTCATTACACAGGTTTTTGTACAATACAGACGTTAATAATTTTCTCCTTGAATAAATTTGACAAATCATGCCATCACTTTTTTAGACTCTGGCAAAAAGCAGCGTGGAATCACTGACATGGACAGGATGGATTCGTCATAAATTTACTAAGTCAAGAATTCCAGCTTCAGTAAGCACAATATTTAAAGATTTGAAAGCACATTTTGTTTATACCTTTAATTTTTTTAATAAGACTAATTTGTAACAGTACTGAGCAATACCATTGTTAAACCAGAGAGATATGCACTCAGATTCTTGTATGAAAAACCAGTGTCTGATTGTAGTCGATTTTATTTCTGAAATAGGGCAGTCTTGAGTAATAAGCCTGTCACAATCATCTTACAAATTTGGGTCCCAGTTCTACAACTGGACCTGTCTGTGCAGACCTCTGCTCTTATGTGTTCATGTATATGGTTGAAGAATCATGCCCCCAAAGGCTAGGCTATATATGATTGGAGGATCATGACCCCAAACTTATTGTATCTTTCTGCAAACTGTCATGAGGAAACACTTGAAATAATTGTAGGTTATTTGGAGATTAGCTTTTTTAATACTATGGTCATATGTTGCTGCTTTGCCCTTCTGGAAGGGAAGCTTATTAGAAATGTAGGGGGGTTTGCCACATTTTCTTTCTAGTGAAAGACCAAAATATATTTTAGGGGAATATTTTTACAGCAAGACATTGTTCGGATTCAGTAACTGTTGAAAAGTTTAAAAATAAACAAACAAAAACATGCCTTTTGTGAACTAATTATTTGTAGGTATTTCAACCACAGCCTTCAGATCATGAAAAATATGGAGGTGATCCTCAGCAGCCTCACAAACTGCATCTTGTCACTAGAATCAAAAGTGGAATAGGTCGTCCATACTGGGAAAAGAAGATAATACATGATCTTGGACTGGATAAAGTATACTTTCTAAATTACTTTATTTCATGTTTATCATGCACATCAGTAATTAGCCTAGAAATTTAGGGCAAAATTCTTCTCTCAGATCTTCACCATAGTACACTACTTTGATATTTTTTGTCCTGGGGGACCCTGACTCTGCAAACATTTATGCATGTCCTTAACTGTTCTACAGTGAGAAATCCCATTGAAATCAAAAGGACTACTCACAATAGTAAATATAATAATAATATATGGAGATATACCTATCTCATAGAGCTGGAAGGGACCCCGAAGGGTCATCGAGTCCAGCCCCCTGCCTTCACTAGCAGGACCAATTTTGCCCCAGATCCCTAAGTGGCCCCCTCAAGGATTGAACTCACAACCCTGGGTTTAGCAGGCCAATGCTCAAACCACTGAGCTATCCCACTGAGCAAATAGGCAGACATTTGCATGATTGGAGCCTAGATGTATGGATCTCCCATGGATATTAATAGGAAATTGCTTTCCTTACAAATGCATGAACACCAGCATTGAGACTGTTGTGCATAGCAGAGAAGAACTTTGCCCACTAGCCTTTAATAAAGCTGTTAAAATACAAATATATTTATGACTGCTCATTAGTTCACTCTTATTTGTTGGGTCAGTGAGTATTTGGACAGTCTGGGTGTATTAATGAAGATGTTAGTGAATCCCAAAAGTTTAATAAATTTTAGCACACTTATTCTCAATAAGTGTGAATTTCCCAAAGTAGTTTAATTTTGTGTACCTATGTTCTTCTTTTATTGATATGTGAATTCTTCAGTTGAATACATCAGTTCCTAGAGACATAAATTGTCTTTTCAACGTGAGTTTGTAACATTTATTCTGCATTGTTTATAGGCAAATCAGCCCAGAGTGCACAAAAATATTCCATCTGTGAATGGAAAACTGAAAGTCATAAAGCATCTAATAAGGTTTGTTAACTCTTCCTTTAACCAGCAACAATTAAAATAACTTGTTAGCATAGTCCATGTTTTAAACAAATTCTCTTGTCTGTAGAATACAGCCCCTGAAACTACCTCATGGAATTCCAACAGAAGAGGAAATGTCAGATACCTTACTTAAGAGCACAGGAGAATTAGTAATTCGGCGGCATCTGAAACCCGTGGAACAAAAAGCAATTAAGTCATAGTATGCGCTGACTATTCTCACTTTTACAAAATAAATTATTTAATGGATAAATTGGGAGTTGTGTGTATTAATAAATGATTAAAATGGAACCCAGCCTGTCCATGAGTAGCACAGCTTACTGTCTTACTATAAAAGTTTTGAGATAAGACCTTGAAACAACTGCTTCCCCGAACACATTGTGAACATTTTCCAAGAGGCATTTTGCCAGAAGGCAGCAAATGGCACACTGGGATGCCTACCCACCATGTACAGCATTTTGCATCAAAAAAAGAACTCCTGGAAAATATGTGTAGCGCAGACACAAGCAGCCAAATATGCAAGCGCATGAGTGATATACAAACTTCAGCAGCTGTATGCTAACATAACTTGTGTAGACATGGCCTGAGTGTGGGATACAGGGAGGCATCTATCTGTGCTTGCAATCTACAGCTGGGAATGCCTTTTCTGGAGTCAAGCACCTTAGATGCCTAAGCTGTTGCTTGAGAGAACAGAAGTTAAGCACCTGCCTGACTCCCACAAAAGTGTGTGTGTGTGTGTGTGTGTGTGTGGGGGGGGTGTGTTAGAGGAGGAGATGGCAGGTGCCGTCCTTTGTCCCAGTGTCAGAGCACTCACCCAGAATGTGGGAAACTGGTTCAGTTCCCCACTCCGCCTGACAAGGAGAAGGGATTTGAACAGGATTCCAACCTCACCTGAGTGTTCTAACCATTGGACTATAGTCTCATTCTCTCTCTGGGCCCATTAATATTTAATACAACATAGAATGACTACAACAAGAGACCCACATCAGAATATGTCCTGGTGGTTAGGGTGCTCACTTGAAAGGTGGGAAACTCCTGTTCAAGTTCCTTTTCTTCATTAGGCAGGGGGCGGAATTGAACTGGGGCTTCCCTCAGCCCAGCTGAGTACCCTAACCACTGGGCTCAAGGTTAAAGGGAGTTGTCCTCTGTTTTGTGTGGAGTAAGCCATGCTTAGAAAATGCCTATACGATCAGGCCCTGATGCTGTTCCCCCATCTGTCTTCTGATTTGAGGATCGCACTGGGGCTTAGGCGTGAGATAGGCATCAGTATGCAGGCCCAGAGGCAAAAATGAGGTTCCTAGGGAACTTTTCAAGTGAAAATTTACTCAGTGAGTGAGTTTAGGCACCTACAGAGTTAGTTGGCAGCTCAGTGGGGGTTTTGTGGATTGCAGTGGTACCCACATTTGGGATTTAGGCAGCTAAATTCCTTTGTGGAGCTGAGCCACCATCCCTTCTCAAGATGAATTATTGGGCTGGAGTCATTTCACCATGTCCATTGTGGATTTTTTTGGGGTGCAGCTGGTAGCCACACCCTACAATAAAAGCTGAGTTAAAGAGCAATAAGCCAATTTAGATAAAGCCCTGTTTAAACAAAATTTGGGTTTATCAAGATACCTGAAAAATGACTGATTACATACAGGAACACAAACTTTTATTTACCTTTAAGAAGAAATGAAGGTCCTGAAAGTTTCGTTTCTGTGCTCCTTTTTGGGTACACTTACTACTACCAGATTGTCTGGAAGTTAGATCCCATGGTGTTTGCAGCCTTTGATAAAGTTCTATTAAACTATGTGGATTCTTTAATTGAACACAGACAGGTAAAGAATAATAATGTTGACTACACAAGAGGTGCTTTAGTGCAAAGCTCTCAGAGCTGTTCTGAACCTTTTTCAACTTGAACCCCCAAACCATACAATCTTGCCTTTGACCGCACCCCCAAGCCACCAACTTTTCTCTACTATGACTCCACTACATAACCCAGAGTCTCTTGGGCTGTTTCAGCCAAAACATCCCAAAAAGCATACATAATCTGGTAATTGTTTTTTAAAGTTTATTGTGCCTGCTTTAAACAAAGGACACTTATATTCAATGCTTATAAATTTGATGTCATTTAAAAAAATGCTAACTATATGTTTCTACTAAAAATTATGTATTGATCATTCTACGAATGTGTGTGTATATATATATTCAGTAAACATTTACTGCAACAGTTTTGCATTTGGTAGGTTCTAATAATTTGGTTATTAGAGTTAAGACTTCCAATTTTAATAACCTAATATAATCTAACCTAATCTAGTATAATATGTAATTTTTCATTTTTAGAAATTATTTCTAACCTAAACTAAATGCCTCTTGGAGTTCTTAACTTATTTTTCTATTTCCAAGATTTATATAGGAAAAGTAGTATTTTTTAAATCACTCTTTGACTACACTACTTTTAGAAACTGTTCTCTATACAAGTGCTAGTTTCCAAATCCCTTTCTCTCCAAACACTGGGCTCTTGCAATAACATCATTGCTGTAGTCATTCTTTGTTGTGCCAATATCCATTTTGTCATTGCTCCGGACATTTTTAGGTCTTGCATTATATGCAGAAATTGCACCTGAAATGAAAAAATAGATATACTAAGAGAAACTTGTTTCTTTTTTAAGAAATAAAACAAAAGCCCCCACAACACAAATGCACCTCAGAAACTTGTTCCTTCGGTGTGGAGTTCCCTTTTGTTCTATAAACACCTTTGGCAAAGTGGGACCCTAACAGCACTCCAAGTCAGATGGCAAAGGGCTCCCAGCTATGCAACAGTAAATATTAACTGGCCTGACAAGCTCAGTACACTTGACACTGTTGTCACGATATTCATTTAAAAGGTGTCTTGTAATATATCACTTGCAAGCTAATAACATGCTGGTCATTAATATAACTGTGAAATGTATGTAACAAAGCTGTATGACTATGGATAATCTCTGAGACTATCTTTTAGAGTCTGTAAACAGACAAAGGAGGCAGTCTGTATCTAAAAAGGTATCATGTGAAGCATAGGCACCGACTCCATGGGTGCTCTGGGGCTAGAATACCCATGGAAAAAAATAGTGGGTGGTCAGCACCCACCAGCCACAGCTGTTTGGCCGGTCCCGCTGATCAGCTGTTTGGCGGAAGGAGGGAGCAGAGCAGGTGTGAGAAGAAGCAGAGTGAGAGCGGTGCCTTAGGGGAAAGGCGGGGACAGGAAGAGGTGGAGTGAGGGTGGGGCCTTGGGGGAAGGGGCAAAGTGGGGCGGGGCCTCAGGGAAGAGTGGAGGTGGAGCACCCCCCAGGGAAAAAAGTCAGCGCCTGTGATGTGAAGTATCATATGAAAACTGGTAAGATGCTGGTCCTGAAAATAATTGCGTGGTGTACTACTGGGTGTATAAATGTGTTATAAATATGTGCTGGAAATACGTTCTTAGAATGTGTTTGGCAGACAGTGCATAAAGCCCAGCCTCCCCTAGACAAAATAATTTGTATTTACATGTCTGACCAGCTTGATCACCAAGAACAATGAAAAGTATATTTACATAGAAGGTAAACGAAGCTAGCAAGTGGGGGAGATAACCGCTGAATGATCATGATGGGGAATGGAGTCTGCGCCCCAGGAAGCCTTCCTGGCTCTTGAAACAGACAAAAAACATTGGGGAAATACAAAGGGGGTAAAGAGACATTCAAGTCACCCATCATCTGGGAAAAGAAAGAAGCTGTCGCTTTATATTGATGAAAGATGGGTCCTCCTGCAAAACTAGTTGGAGAATGTTGACAACTTGGTGTGAGTAAGAAACCATGCTAGGCAAGCTGGATCTTGCTAGAATGAAGTTTTAGATATTAGAATGCAGGTTAGTTTTGTTTGTAACCCTTTTGTATCTCTCTCTCTCGCTTGAAATCACTTATCTCTATATTCTTTGTTAACCTTATTCTTAGTTTTACTACAAACCATCTCAGTGCTGTGTATGAAGGTGGAGGGTATAACCCCAGCTGAGCTAACAAGCTGTTGTGTGTACTGGCTCTCTGAAGACAGCAAATGTGGGGTTTCTGTGAGTGTCCAGGAAGGGGGACTGGGTACTTGCAAGAGAGACTTGACATCAGAAGGCTTGTTGGGGTGACCTCACAACGTGTAATGGGTGATGGAAGGTCAGAATGAGACCTTTGTGCTGTCAGCATGCTGCTGGGGCCGGGGCTCTGAGCCAATGCTGCACAGCCTAAAGGCACTCAGGGTTCCAGGGCTGGTGGTGACAGAACCCCTAAGTGACCAGGGTGAACCTTCAAAGCATCACACAATGATATAAAAGATTGTAACAGCTTTTGTCACTGAGCTGTTCTACTGAGGTCTTAAAGTTCACAAGGAAACCACAATCTGATTACTTTTCATCCAGCTTTGAAAGTCCTACATAGTTCCCTCCCCTTGCTATACTTAGATGTCTAGAAGAACCCACATTACCAATTTCCATCTGTCTTCTCTCACATCTGACCTCAGTAATGCAGAGAGAATCACAGTATTTGCACTTATATTGCAGTAGTTGCAAGAGGCCCTAATCACAGCCAAGGACCCTACTGTGCCTGGTATTCTACTAACACATAGCAAGTCCCTGCACCAAGGACTTTACAGCTTAAGTAGTTAAGTGTTAAATCAAAGCCATGCTGAGCACTACTGCTATTCTATCTACAGGGCTAAACGTGCCGTAGAATTGGGAGTATTACCTTAAAAACCCAAAGGGAGGAACTAATTTTTGTATACATCTAAATGCAAATCTACATCCAGTATTAGGGGCTTGCTCTATGTAGAAAATGTTTAGGCAAACTACTAACATTCTCTTTCATTCTTTTATTAAAAAAGAACAACAACAACAACAAAAACAGTAAATATCATAAACAGGCCATGATATGAACTAGGGAATGGTATTTTGTTTGAATGCCTTGCCCCTTACTTGATTTTAAAATCTTTTCTCTCCCTGTCATATATGTTGCATTAACTGGAATAAAATATGGGAGTGACCAAATATTATCTCTAACTTCCTACAAAAGGCAACAAGACTGTGACCGACACGGCTACAACAACAATACATACAACAATGGAAGATATTGTATTTTAAAGTTATCAGTTTAAGTTGCTATGTTTTCTATCAAAGCAGTGGACAGTTAATTCTTACTGATTCTCTAAAGCCTAACATGTCTAGTCACATGTTTGGGTCCTGATGCTGCTATCAGCTTGGCCTGGGCAGACTCCTGTGGAATCCCACTGAAGTCATCGGGGCCCTGGTCTCACAGAGTGAGTAATATGGTCAGGGTCTTGTTGGGATATCATAGAATCATAGAATATCAGGGTTGGAAGGGAACTCAGGAGGTCATCTAGTCCAACCCCCTGCTCAAAGCAGGACCTAATCCCAACTAAATCATCACAGCCAGGGCTTTGTCAAGCCTGACCTTAAAAACCTCTAAGGAAGGAGATTCCACCACCTCCCTAGGTAACCCATTCCAGTGCTTCACCACCCTCCTAGTGAAAAAGTTTTTCCTAATATCCAATCTAAACCTCCCCCACTGCAACTTGAGACCATTACTCCTTGTTCTGTCATCTGGTACCACTGTGAACAGTCTAGATCCATCCTCTTTGGAACCCCCTTTCAGGTAGTTGAAAGCAGCTATCAAATCCCCCCTCATTCTTCTCTTCTGCAGACTAAACAATCCCAGTTCCCTCAGCCTCTCCTCATAACTCATGTGCTCCAGCCCCCTAATCATTTTTGTTGCCCTCCGCTGGACTCTTTCCAATTTTTCCACATCCTTCTTGTAGTGTGGGGCCCAAAACTGGACACAGTACTCCAGGTGAGGCCTCACCAATGTCGAATAGAGGGGAACGATCACGTCCCTCGATCTGCTGGCAATGCCCCTACTTATACAGCCCAAAATGCCGTTAGCCTTCTTGGCAACAAGGGCACACTGTTGACTCATATCCAGCTTCTCGTCCACCGTAACCCCTAGGTCCTTTTCTGCAGAACTGCTGCCTAGCCACTCGGTCCCTAGTCTGTAACAGTGCATGGGATTCTTCCGTNATATGTTAGGATTAAGTAAAGACCTGGGAAGCTGCTAGTGTGCTGACATGGCATTAGGGAATAAAGGCATAAGAAGGCAGTATTTCTTTGTTTAATAAATAAGTTGCCATATGTTTCCCTTCCCTATTGCTTGTAAGAATTGATAAGGCCTGCAGCTGCATGAGAAATGTAGTTGTTTAATGAATATCCTTTGTGTAAAAGAAGGTAAAGGTAGTGTTATCTCCCCCTCCCTTCTTTCCCAGCTACACTAGCGAGCCCTGGGTCATGGCCCCTTCCTCCCTCCCCTGAGAACTGCTGATTCTGGAAAGTTGTAGCAACAAATTACTGCAAAGAAATGTATTTTCAAGGAAAAAATGCCTATATAACATGCATAATGCTGTGAACAATAGATAGGGGTGGGTATACTAATAGTGTGGGTGTTCCTATTACTTAATAAGGGGTTTGGGGGTGTTATAACGGATGTAGGGGTTTACATACTAACCAATAAAAAGAATATGTTGTAACTAATCCAGTGCTTACTCGACAATTGGGTTGAGGGGAATAAGTATCGCAATAAAGAAGCCCGTACTCAAATCCGTGTGTGTGTGTGTGTGTGAGAGAGAGAGAGAGAGAGAGAGAGAGATAACAGCCAAGTCACAACAGATCAGTTCATTTTGGATATCTATAAAATAGATCAGGGTAGAATAGCATTACTAGTTTAAGCAGTCAAATGAGATAGGACTAATTTGTTTACCTATCCCTGAACTTTGGGGAGGGACAAAAGATGCCAACATTTTGGCCTAGTCAGCTTGGTTAGGTGGCATCTCCATAACAAATTTTAATCAGGATATAGCTAGGTCAGGGACAAGTGGCTGGAAAGAGCCCTTTGTCTTTTTTTTTTGTAGTGTAATTGGTTCACATTATGACTTGTTTTTAAACTCAGCCATCTAAGTAACTAATTTTATAAGGTGGGATGTTTTCCACCTTATGTATCTCATACTTGACCTTTATTCTAAGCCTGTGAAGTGTTTTGAAGCAGATAGTTTCATACCTTTCAGCTGTTGTTCCGGTGTCCACTGTGGGAAGTTTTTCTTTATTGCCTTTACATTATCACATACAATGTCTATACCTTGCATAATATGCTCTTTGCTGTCCCATGTACCAACAGGGTCATGGGATCATTTATCAACCTAGAAGAGTCAAACAAAAGTCATAGCATGAAAAGGACTATTTTTTTAACTAGGATTCTTCATCTCTTTTAAAGGCATATAGCTTTTATTACATTTTTTTCTGCTCTTTTCTCTGTGGGCCTAATGTTCACATCTTTGCCTGTAGTGAGTTAGTGACTGATGCAGAGACACAAACACAGGGAGGGGAGGGGAAGAGAGGGGCGGGGTGATGGTTTTTATAAAAGTTCATGTCATAATGTGGAAAGGAAAAATGTTGGAACCTTACTGATTAGGATATAACTCGGCAAATAGAATAGACCAAGCATACAGAAGTTAATAATGGTTCAGGCTTTTCCCTGCCTTCTATCCCATTGATTTCAGTGGGGTTGCATGGTACATACAGGAGAATTTCAGTAGATATATTTTAACATAGCTGCAGCTGGAGGGTTGGAGCTTAGCTAAAAATAATATCTTACAACAAAGGGCTAATATCCCTCAACAGAACTACAGAGTAGGATCAGTCAGTTAGAAACCCAGCCTGCCCCCAGTGGACTCTGGGAGGCAGACCATAGCTATAGTACAATGCACTCAGTCCAAGCCCCGACCACAACCTTCATCTTTCCCCTCTACTGTGATATGGGAGCAGGGTCAGGGTAGATCTCTTATGCCAGCTTTGCCCTGGTCAGTGTGGCCCACAGCATGAGGATGTTCTTAGACTCATAGACTTTAAGGTCAGAAGGGACCATTATGATCATCTAGTCTGACCTCCTGCACAACGCAGGCCACAGAATCTCACCCACCCACTCCTGTAACAAACCCCTAACCTATGTCTGAGTTATTGAAGTCCTCAAATCATGGTTTAAAGACCTCAAGGTGCAGAGAATCCTCCAGCAAGTGACCCGTGCCCCACGCTGCAGAGGAAGGCGAAAAACCTCCAGGGCCTCTGCCAATCTGCCCTGGAGGAAAATTCCTTCCCGACCCCAAATATGGCAATCAGTTAAACCCTGAGCATGTGGGCAAGACTCACCAGCCAGCACCCAGGAAAGAATTCTCTGTAGTAACTCAGATCCCACCCCATCTAACATCCCATCACAGACCATTGGGCATATTTACCTGCTAATAATCAAAGATCAATTAATTGCCAAAATTAGGCTATCCCATCATACCATCCCCTCCATAAACTTATCAAGCTTAGTCTTGAAGCCAGATATGTCTTTTGCCCCCACTACTCCCCTTGGAAGGCTGTTCCAGAACTTCACTCCTCTAATGGTTAGAAACCTTCGTCTAATTTCAAGTCTAAACTTCCTAATGTCCAGTTTATATCCATTTGTTCTTGTGTCCACATTGGTACTAAGCTTAAATAATTCCTCTCCCTCCCTGATATTTATCCCTCTGATATATTTATAAAGAGCAATCATATCTCCCCTCAGCCTTCTTTTGGTTAGGCTAAACAAGCCAAGCTCTTTGAGTCTCCTTTCATAAGACAGGTTTTCCATTCCTCGGATCATCCTAGTAGCCCTTCTCTGTACCTGTTCCAGTTTGAATTCATCCTTCTTAAACATGGGAGACCAGAACTGCACACAATATTCCAGATGAGGTCTCACCAGTGCCTTGTATAACGGTACTAACACCTCCTTATCTTTACTGGAAATACCTCGCCTGATGCATCCCAAGACCGCATTAGCTTTTTTAACGGCCATATCACATTGGCGGCTCATAGTCATCCTGTGATCAACCAATACTCCGAGGTCCTTCTCCTCCTCTGTTACTTCCAACTGATGTGTCCCCAATTTATAACCAAAATTCTTGTTATTAATCCCTAAATGCATGACCTTGCACTTTTCACTATTAAATTTCATCCTATTACTATTACTCCAGTTTACAAGGTCATCCAGATCTTCCTGTATGATATCCCGGTCCTTCTCTGTATTAGCAATACCTCCCAGCTTTGTGTCATCTGCAAACTTTATTAGCACATTCCCACTTTTTGTGCCAAGGTCAGTAATAAAAAGATTAAATAAGATTGGTCCCAAAACCGATCCCTGAGGAACTCCACTAGTAACCTCCTTCCAGCCTGACAGTTCACCTTTCAGTATGACCCGTTGTAGTCTCCCCTTTAACCAGTTCCTTATCCACCTTTCAATTTTCATATTGATCCCCATCTTTTCCAATTTAGCTAATAATTCCCCATGTGGAACTGTATCAAATGCCTTACTGAAATCGAGGTAAATTAGATCCACTGCGTTTCCTTTGTCTAAAAAATCTGTTACCTTCTCAAAGAAGGAGATCAGGTTTGTTTGGCACGATCTACCTTTTGTATTTTGTCCCAATTACCATTGACCTCAATGTCCTTAACTACTTTCTTCTTCAAATTTTTTTCCAAGAACTTGCATACTACAGATGTCAAACTAACAGGCCTATAGTTACTCGGATCACTTTTTTCCCCTTTCTTAAAAATAGGAACTATGTTAGCAATTCTCCAGTCGTACGGTACAACCCCTGAGTTTACTGATTCATTAAAAATTCTTGCTAATGGGCTTGCAATTTCATGTGCCAGTTCCTTTAATATTCTTAGATGAAGATTATCTGGGCCCCCTGATTTAGTCCCATTAAGCTGTTTGAGTTTGGCTTCTACCTCGGATGTGGTAATATCTAACTCTATATCCTCATTCCCATTTGTCACCCTACCATTATCCCTTAGAGCCTCATTAAAGACTGAGGCAAAGTATTTGTTTAGATATTGGGCCATGCCTAGATTATCCTTAACCTCCACTCCATCCTCAGTGTTTAGCGGTCCCACTTCTTCTTTCTTTGTTTTCTTCTTATTTATATGGCTATAGAACCTTTTACTATTGGTTTTAATTCTCTTTGCAAGGTCCAACTCTACATGGCTTTTGGCCTTTCTCACTTTATACCTACATGTTCTGACCTCAATAAGGTAGCTTTCCTTGCTAATCCCTCCCAACTTCCACTCCACGGCTGTATCCTTTCTTACTTTGTTTTCTTCCCTCTCAATGTTAAATTCCGGCGTGGAGATTACCTGGACATCTCCCAACCATCTCCCCCAAATTCCTAGTTTAAAGCTCTCTTAATCAGTTGTGCCAGCCTCCATCCTAGAAGTCTATTTCCCTCCTTACTCAGGTGAAGTCCATCCCGAGAGAACAGTCCTCTGTCCATGAATGCTTTCCAGTGGCCATACATCCCAAAGCCCTCCTTATAGCACCACTACCTGAGCCATCTGTTGATCGCCATAATCTTGTCACACCTTTGTCGCCCTTCTCTAGGAACAGGCAGAATCCCACTGAAGATCACCTGAGCCTCGATTTCCTTAAGCATCTTCCCCAGCCTGGCATAGTCTCCCTTGATAAGTTCCAGCGAGAATCTAGCCGTATCATTTGTTCCCACATGAAGGACAATCAGCGGATTCTTTCTTGCTCCGGTTAGGATCCTTTTCAGCCTCAGGTCCACATCCCGTATCTTAGCACCCGGCAGACAGCACACCCTTCTGTTCTCCTGATCAGCTCTAGTTACAGGCCTGTCTATTCTTCTCAGTAAGGAGTCCCCAATCACGTAGACCTGCCTTTTCCTGGTGATGGTGCGATTCTCTGGTCTATCCCCTGTTCCCTCTGGCTGCAAGTCCTCTCGATTTCTATTGTCCCTTGAAATCCTCCGCAACCCATCCCGTATCCTCCTGGGGCTCATATTTGATGTTGTTATCTCCATTGACTTTTCCCCTCTTCCTATAGTTTTCAGGGGCATTTTAAAGCCTTTCAGGCTTCCAGAGCAGCATAAAACTATCTTAGGGTATGTCTACACAGCAACTAGACCCCCCGTGACTGGCCCATGCTAGCCGACTCAGGCTTGTGTGGCTTGGGCTGCGGGGCTGTTTCATTGCAGTGTAGACTGCTGGGCTCAGGCTCAAGCCTGAACCCTGGGACCCTTCCACCTCGCAGGGTCCTAGAGCCTGGGCTCCAGCCCGAGCCCAAAAGTCTACACTGCAATGAAACAGACCCGCAGCTGAGCCCCGCAGCCCAGAGTCAGCTGGCACTGGCCAGCCGCGGGTGTCTAGTTGCTGTGTAGACATATCCTAAGTATAGCTGAGAATCAGGCCTACGGTGTTTCACATAAATGTTTTTCAATAAACCTTGAAACTAGTATGACATGTGTCTGTCAACACCATTTACTTTGCTTTTTACTATATTTTCTGTCCCCCGCCCTTTATCTGCCTTTGTCTTAGAATGTACTGTCTTTAGGACAGGGTTGTCTTCCTCTGTGTTTGAAATGACTAGCCCTTTTGGGGTGTCAATGCAAAATACATTATAACAACTGGCTCATTCATAGTTATGAGATTATAAATGGAAGGAATTAGCCAGACAGTGAGCTTCCCATGATGACACACTCCAGGTTTTGGTAGTAGTGAGGATTACCCTGCAAAGAGAGCCCCAGTCATTTTTTTTATGGTTCTTTTATGAGGAGGAGGAGCTGGCTATGATTTTTAAATTTACTGACAAATACCTGCATCAAACCAAATCCATTTCCCCTGTCACCCCAGCCATCATTTAGGGCAGTTCCAGCATGAGACTCTCGAGACATGATAGTGCCAGTCAAAGATGGAGGTATGCACTTTCCTTTGGAAACATTCTTAATCTCAGCTTCATATTTCTTCAGATTGTTTAAATCCCTTGTAGCAATCTTTTCTGAAGCAAGAACTCCTATAAAGGAAGTGACATGAACATTTGTTCTTTTAAAAAAAAGTTTAGAGAAGCATTTCTCTAACAGTCAATATGAGTAATTTGACCTTTTGAAACCCTTGTAATCTATCAATTTAGCTGAAAGGTTAAAAAATGTATAAATAGAGGTGTTACAACAAATGAATTCTAAAGATATAGAATTTCAAATCCAGATGGTGTTGTCCTCTGACATTCTGGACTAGAAATAAAGAGTTGTCTTAATCCTAAACATGAAGGGAGAAAGACTGGCTCCAGAAGCTTTAATTCTTTTAACTAACATATGGTAGCCAAGATATAGGAATGGGACTGGCGGGGAATGATGTTCAGAAATCTTTTTCCAAGGGTATGGAGGACTCTTTGGAGGGAGGAAGAAGGCTACAGTATGAATTTGTACCCAAATACCTTGCATTTCTCCCCAAATACACTCCCCAAAAGCACCCTATTCTGAGCATAAATCAATGTTCCCAGATACAATCTTTATTTGTTGAGTGGACAGGGAGAACTTCTAGTTTACCGACAATTAACATTAAAACACATTTATCTACAATCTGTAAAAGCCTGTGCATTGAAGGAAGGTAGCTAAAGAACTGGATCATACATACCACCATAGCTTAGACCTTCTTGTTTTCCAGTTTCAATAGAAGCCCCAGTGGTTTCAACATTCAGTATTTGAGCATGGTATTCAGAAGGAACTAACAGGTAAATAGAAGCATTTTACAATAAAATGCCAGGTCAGAGTCAATAGACGACATGTCATTAAAATGTTTTCAGCTATACCTGTGACTGACACTTGTTAGAAATGGGAAATTGTCCTAATTCACGCAAAGTTAGTGTGCATGTCTGTGCTAGAAGGTGCCTCACCTGTCAGCAGAATAAAGAATATTATAATACATGTTTTCCAAGGTAGTTTATTAACTTGAAGTGATAATAGTGGGCCAACACCAGTGTAAACCCACTGTCCTGTGTAACTGAGAGCAGATTTTGAACTAGCACATATTTGCATTTAGAGGCCCCAGTAACTCCCTAAAAAGTGGAATAATATGATATATCAGCGAAATCAAAGCAAAACATTCTATATGGCTGATCTGTAATTTACCCAAATATAAATTTTAACAAGACAAACCATTACAGAGTGTGTTTAAAACAGACACACAAACTGAAGCTGTATGAACAGTGTTAAATGTAATCCAGCAATTAATGGGTGACAGTCCTTGTGCTATAGTATGTTACAAAAAATATTTGTTGAAAGACAAATGTGAAACACCTGACATGTTTACTTGGTGACCCCACCTTCTTCTGGTTCAATAGTTCCTAAAGAAACCATCAAATAAGTTTACTTTCAACATTAGCATCCCACCTGGCAGCATTCTGCATTAGCTGTAACAAAGCCATGCACCTCCCACACACCATCTGATTTTAAATTAAACAACAAAGGGTACTACTTTCCCTACAGCACATCCAGTGAAATACAATGAAAACTGGGTTCTAACCTGTTTGAACATGCATTTTTAAAGTCAAATTCCTTTCCTTAATGTTAACAGTTAAGATTTAGGAGGAGCTTGATAAAATAGCAACACACCCTCTTCAGTTGCTAGAATTTACCCTGAGGAAAGAGGAAGTTGAATTCATGCAGGAGGCATTTTGCTGAGTAAGGCATGTGACGCTGTATGGAATATGTATCGGGGGTAGCCGTGTTAGTCTGTATCCACAAAAACAATAAGGAGTCCGGTGGCACCTTAAAGACTAACAGATTTATTTGGGCCAAATAATTACAATAATAATTATTATTATTATAATAATAATGCCCAACTAAATCTGTTAGTCTTTAAGGTGCCACCGGATTCCTTGTTGTTTGTATGGAATATGAGTGACCATTTGTAATATTATTGATACCAAAATTGCAATGAATCTTTCAAGATATGCCATGTAAGGTATCAGTGGAAAAGTCATGATTGCCTAAACATGATAATCATATTTATATGTATGTATCATCTTTGTATTGTGAGCTATAAATGTGTGGTACATTTGTATGTCTTAGGGCTAATCTACACTGGCAACATTAAAGCGCTGCCGTGGCAGCGCTTTAACGTGGCTTGTGTGGTCGTGGCGCAGCGCTGGGAGACAGCTGGTGCAGCGCTGGGAGAGAGCTCTCCCAGAGCTCTACAAAAACCACCTCCACGAGGGGCACGGCTCCCAGCGCTGGTGCACTGTCTACACTGGTGCTTTACAGCACTGAAACTTGCTGCACTCAGGGGAGTGTTTTTTCACACCCCCGAGCAAGAAAGTTGCAGCGCTGTAAAGTGCCAGTGTAGACAAGCCCTAACTTGTGCTGTGTTTCTGGGTGACACCCCCAGGCAGATTGGCATCAGCACTGTCCAGGGCAGTCAGCTATACAATGAACCCATTGAAAGAAGCCTGGGGCTACACCTACGAGTCAGCAGGACATGCCTATGGACAGGGATTCCAAGTGCTTTTCCATGCCCTTGTGCTGTGGTTTTTTACCTACGAAAGCTTATGCCCAAATAAATCTGTTAGTCTTTAAGGTGCCACCGGACTCCTTGTTGTTTTTACCCCCCGATACTTGTGTTTAAATTGGGACAGAGGATGTACAAGCCACATGGCAAAGGATATAAAAGGGCAGCTGCATTTTCTCCATTTTGTCTTCAATCCTGCTTCTTACCTCTGGAGTAACTTCTCTACAAAGTGAAGTGTTGAACAAAGGACTGACAGAACCATCCAAGCTGTGGATTCGTTCCAGAGGGACTGTCCAAGCCAGCAAACTCACCAACGCTGCTAAAAACCTGATATATAAACGCTGATGTACGTATCTGATTGCTTGGACCATTTAACAGCTCTCTTCTCTTTCTTTTATAATAAAACCTTTAGCTTTAGATACTAAAGGACTGGCTGGCAGCTTGGTGTTTTGGGTAAGAACCAAACTAATATTGATCTGCTAATGTGGCTGGCCCTTTGGTTATCAGAAGAACATTTTGTATAGTGAGTAGAGTTTTAAATAACTCCTCATCTTACTGTACTAGGTGCTGATTGGGAGCCAGAGAACTGGAATGCAATAAAGGGGGCTGTGCGATTACCTTTTTTTAAGCTTGATAACCAACGTGGGGGATCAGGAGCACAGTTTGTGACTGGTTGGTGACTCTAACTACAGTGTTAACCACCAGTTTGGGGAGAATCTGCTCTCAGTAGCGGCGCCAGCTTTGCCGGAGCCCTAGGCGGCGGAAGGTCCCACCCCCGAAATCCCGCCCCCAACAGCGGCGGCGGAAGGTCCTGCCCCCAAATTTCTACGGGCAGCCACGGCGCCGGCGCCCCCAAAATAGCAGCACCCTAGGCGACCGCCTAGGTCGCCTAATGGGTTGCGCCGGCCCTGTCTGCTCTCCTTTTTGCAGCCTGCCCTGCCCTTGGCATTTTCAGTGTGGGCTACCCTAGGCACCTCGGGTCATAGACTGGTGCCCCCCATACTGGGGGGGGCACCAGCTAAAGGGAAGGACACATGACCTCTTCACATGTCTCCTCCCCACTTTGCCCCCAGCCCAGGGCCCCCGCGCTCTCCCCACCCCACGTTACTTGCACCAGCTCAACCCTCCGTCCCCCCCTGAACATTTTCCTGCTCTTCCTGGCAGCCAGACCCAGGCAGGGAGCAGGACCAAGCCACTCTTAGACGCTGCCTGGTGCAGTGCAGCAGCTGCCTGGGAAAGCACCTGGCTGCAGTAGCAGTGGGCTGCCTCCCATCCAGGCTTGGCTTCTGGAACAGCAGCTGAGCAAGCCGGAGCACTCGCCTCCGGCATGCTCTGTGCGCAGCAGCAAGAGCCTGGCTGGGGAGGGGCGGTAGCAGTTGTCCTCTCCCTGCCCAGGCTCAGCTTCTGGGGACAGGAGCTGTGATAAATGAGAGGGGGTATAGCTCCCTTTTGTGGGCACCCAGCCAGTCAGTTGGCTATGGAATCCCTCTTGGTGATTGTTCTCTACTTGCTTTACCTGTAAAGGGTTAACAAGCCCACAGGTAAAAGGAAAGGAGTGGGCACCTGACCAAAAGAGCCAATGGGAGAGCTAGAACTTTTTAAAAATGGAGAAAAAACTTCCCTTTGTCTGTGTGTTGTGGTTCTCTGGGAAAGGGGAACAGGGAGCAGTTAGGCTGTGAGAAGCTTAAGCCAGATATGAAAAACCATCAGATTATACCTAGAGATTGCTTATCTGAAACCCCAGAGATGTAAGTAAATTAGGGAATGTCTAGGAAGATGCGATTACGTTTATTTCTTATTGGCTTGTAGACTCCTCTGTGCTAACCCCCGAATGCTTTTTGTTTTGCTTGTAACCTTTACGCTAGACCTCAAGAAGGTTATTCTTGATGTTTAAATTTTGTAAGTGAGTTTTTTAAATCTAGCAAAAGCCTAAGTTCCAGATGTATTTTCTTTCTATTTGTTTTTAATAAAATTTACCTTTAAGAACAGGATTGGATTTTTGGTGTCCTAAGAAATTTGTGCATATGTTGTTTTATTAGCTGGTGGCAACAGCTGATTTCCTTTGTTTTTCTTTTTCAGCTCTTGGGGGGGGGGGATGAAAGGGCTTGAGGGTACCACACAGGAAGAAATTCCCAAGTGCGCCTTTCTGGTTTCAAAGGGTTTTTTTGCATTTGGGTGGTGGCAACATCTACCCATCCAAGGTCAGAGAGAAACTGTAACTTGGGAGTTTAATACAATGTTTACCTGTATTAGTTGTGAAACAGCATTACCATCAGGCTGTTTAACATGATATGTATCTTCATTTACTACTTCTATCATCTCAAAGCATTCTTCCCAAGTATTTTACATTTTGTTCCTTTTCACAGGGCTTAACACCAATACCAAGTCTCCTATTACAAAAGAGCATTTACAAGTATTTTTGTCATGCCACGCATTTTGTTTAGATTGACTGTCTTTGAGGTTAGTTTGAACAATACCCATCATGTCTTTTAACTTTTTCTGGAACCTCTGCACATATTCAGTCACTGGCTCTTCCTTTACTTCAGTGTTCCCTTCCCAGGAGTCTCCAATGAGATCTAGGGGTCCCCTCACTTTCCTTCCATATAGGAGAGCAAATGGGGAGAACCCCATTGATTCTTGGGATACCTTCCTGTAAGCAAAGAGCAGGAATGGTAACAATTTGTCCTAATTCTGACCCCTTTTATTTGCATACATTCCCAGCATGGATTTTAGGGTCCTATTGAATCTTTCCACCAAACCTTTGGTTTCTGGGTGGTATGGGGCAGTTTTAAGTTTTTCATCCCACAAAACTTCCATAGCTCGCTGAATAGCTGTGACATGACATTTGATCCACGATACGATAAAATCCTCTTTGGGAAAACCAGTTCTGCTAAAGATGGTGAGAAGGGCTCTTGATACAGTTTCTGCTTCAATGTTAGACAGAGCTACTGCTTCAGGAAATCTAGTGGCAAAATCCACCACCGCCAAGATATACTTATTACCTCAGTGGGTAGGACATGGCCTAGGGACACAATGTCCATTGATAACCTTAGAAATGTCTCCTGTATTACAGGCAAGGGATGTAAAAGAACTGTCTGGGTTCCTGTAGGCCTCTTCCTTTTCTGACATAATTCACAAGCCCTGCAATAGTCCCATACATCATTCTGTATTCCTGGCCAATAGAAATATTTCTTCTACCTGTAATAAGTTCTCTGTACCCCCAAGTGACCAGCAAAAGGACAGTTATGTGCTAACAATATTAATTGTCAATGATGCTGGGTGGGCACAATCAATTGCTTATAGGGCTGCCCAGGGCTTTCGTTCTTTCCCAAAGGGGCCTCCCTAAGCAATTTCCCATCTTCTTCAAAAAACCTCTCTCCATTTTCCCTTCCTGAGACCCCCTCTTGGACACACTTCCTTATGCTCTTTAGAGTGGGAGCTTCCCTTTGCTCATCTGCAAAACACTGACAGATGACAATTGGAAAAGCTTCTTCAGTTGCAGGCATCACCTCCCCTGTCCCTGGTCCTGAGGTCGTATTGCCTTTATCCACCGTGCAGGAGTTAGCCTCAGCCCCCCCGCCACACCAC
The DNA here is from genome assembly GCA_003942145.1 of Platysternon megacephalum. Classification (NCBI taxonomy): domain Eukaryota; kingdom Metazoa; phylum Chordata; order Testudines; family Platysternidae; genus Platysternon; species Platysternon megacephalum. The sequence goes on along the minus strand of QXTE01000113.1, from coordinate 687,266 downwards.
CTGAAGACACTGTTTCCTTCTGCTGCAGAAGAGTCAGAGACCTTCTCTATTTCCCTCAGCGGTTTTGGGGATTTTACCACTCTCCTCTGGGATCCCAGCACAATAGCCCCTTTTGCTGCAAGTTACCACATTAACAGCCTTAGCCACTTGAAAAAAATCATTCCCAACAAGCATTTCAGCAGAGATATTGTCCACCACCCCCACAGTCAAATCACTTTTTAAACCTTCTCATTCCACATGCACTTTAGCTAAAGGCACAGGAATCCTAGATCTTCCTATTAACACAAGCTCTGCCATTTGACCAGGTAACATATCAGTCTCTTGGACCACATTCTGCTTAACCAGAGAAATCTGTGCACTGGAATCTCTCCATCCTATGCACTCCCTATCATTGATCCTGACAACCTTAATATGTTCCCTATCTGGCTCTGCAGGGCCAGTCCCCACAAAACTTGTCAAGCAAACTGCAGGTGTTTCTGGGGTTTCTGTGCTAATGACAGCTACATTCACATGGACTGGATGGGGCTTAATTTCTTTCAGCTTAGGGCACAGATTCCTCAGGTGCACAGTGGAGTTACTCTGGTAACACCGCTTTGGGCCCTCCTCCTTCACATGAGGTTTGTGGTGGAGATTGCCAGGAGACGAATAATTTTGTAGTGGTGAGTTCTTAGGCATGAAACTGCCCTTTTTCCCCCCACAGGTGAAATGGGATTCCTCGCTTTACACTGGATTTCTGCCCCTCATTCTGTGCTCATTGGACATCTGGGCTTGCTCAAAGGCATCAGCCAGTATAGCCATTTCTGCTACAGATTTATCCCACAGGTCTTGAAAAAATGGTAAGCATAAGGATAAAGACTGTCACAACACCTTTAATTTGGGCCAAACAAATCTGGGTTACACCTGTGATCTGGAGTGCTTACAAGGTGAGTCTACTGCAGCTTATTTGCAAGAATCTTTACACAAAAGTCAGAGGACACTACTGAAAAAATGTAAGCCATTTGATATTTCTGCTCATGGTAAATGCACAGATGAAAATGGCTTGGTGAGTAGGAAAAAAGAAATATGGATATTTTTCAGGTATTTCTTGCAAGACCACTAGGAAACATCATTACACATACTTCTGTGAATCTGAAAATAGACACAAATGCTCATGTTTAACTTTAGATGAAAGTTTTGACAATGGAGGCTAATAGTATGAGAAAATCATGTGTGATTGGACAGATAGAATCTAACAGGCTATATTCTGAGTTTAATAATGATCAGTAATGTTACCTTTTAGGTTATTTTTGTAACATATGTTCATGAAGCCCAGAATGATCACTTGGGTTTTCAGGAACATGGAATCCTGTGAGTTTTCTAGCATGACAGTGAGATTGAGGAGGGTCTATATGCCAACATGAATTGTTTCTTTTCTATTGGTAGTAAAGTAGTCTTTCCACTGATGTCAATGGACATTGATTCAGGCCCTTGCGCTCCTAAATTAATTGACCAGATTTTCAGAAGTGCTCCTTATCCAGTCACTCCCCTGAACACTGGGAGCTAGTGGATTCTGAATGCACTCCAGAAAAAGTGCTCAACTGCAGATATTGAAATCAAAAGAGTGTGAGACATGCTGTACTAGATAGAACTAAGGTTTTCTCAAGTAGTTTATCACTCCTTTTCAATTCATGAGGTGTTAAGGCCTTTGACAGCAAGAAAAAGCCATAATCTCATGTAGCACAATTTGTTTTCATTCAATTCCCTTAGAAGTTTGTTGATCTGCTTTAAATATATTGTTCTCCTTGTGACAGGACCCACTGCTCCTGCCTCTGTTCCAGTTCACAAACTGTTCAGAGCCCCTTCTGCTGGTCAAACAGCTTGTGTAGTTTCTTTACAGTGTGAGTTCTCATCACTTTCATACTCTATACAGCCCTACTCCAACAGCCCTGAGAAGCCCACCAGCTCCTGCAACAAGCAGGGAAGAATTATCTTTTTCCCCCACCCCACTTCCTTCCTGTGCCTATTTGTAGCCTCTATTGGCTTAATTAGCCTTCCAGCTCTCCTACCTTCACAAATTAGGCACAGCCCTGTTTAAACAGCTCCATTCTGCTTTGTTTGATTGGAGCTGCCCTGACCAGAGTGCTGGCTCAGCCGTTCTTGCCTAGCACTCTGTCACAGTCATTATCCAACATTTGCTAAGGTGCAATTGAAAAGATGCTGATTATTTGAGTCTTGCTTAATTTCCTAGTCTTTGGTGGCCATGAAGCTGGGAATGGGCAACAGGGGATGGATCACTTGATGATTACATGTTCTGTTCATTCCTGCTGAAGCACCTAGCATTGGCCACTGTCAGAAGACAGGATACTGGGCTAGATAGACCTTTGGTCTGACCCACTATGGCCGGTCTTATGTTCCTAATGAGATTTTTAATTCAATTTACATTTGAATATTTCTGTTTTGATTTAAATCATTAATCCCAGGCTCTAGGCATTTCCATGATTAATGAGGGGGAGGGATAACTCAGTGGTTTGAGCACTGGCCTGCTAAACCCAGGGTTTTGAGTTCAATCCTTAAGGGGGCCATTTAGGGATCTGGGGCAAAAATCTGTCTGGGGATTGGTCCTGCTTTAAGCAGGGGTTTGGACTAGATGACCTCCTGAGGTCCCTTCCCACCCTGATATTCTATGAAAATACATGCAGATAAAAACCCCTCATACAATAAATTGACAGATGCTTGTTGTGCTGCAATGAAAAAATAAATTGTCAAACCAAATCACAAAGATTGGAAATACAGGCTTCCTTCGTTGAAGAGACTACTTTTTATTTCTTAAGACAATGACAGATATTGAAATTTGCAGATGTTTAAAATTTGGAAGGCAGAAGACTAACAATAGCTAGACAGAGCAGCTTTAACTCAGAGAAATAATCAGATGTGGTAGAATATTATTAATATTCTCATCACTATTTCTTTTGGTATGATACAATGTTTAACTACCTGTAGAATTTAAAAATCTGGTGCCTGAGACTGCAAACCCTTATTTAAGCAAGTCTTCCCACTGCTGACAATGGGCCTATTTGCATCATTAAGGTTTTGCAGGTTTCAGCTTCTAATCTCCCCCAAATATATATTATCTCTCCTGAACACCTGAATTATTATTGTAAGAGCCACAATGTATCTGAAAAGCAGAGAATTCCCAGATTCAGTATCCGTTTCTCTTATAATACTTGGCTCGTGCAACAACATCATTGGCATAGTCACTGTGGGTTGTGCCAATATCCATGTTTGGATAGGTCTGGACGTTTCCTAGTCCTGCATTATAGGCAGAAATCCCACCTGGAAGGAAACACCAAAATAGGTAATGAAGACTTAAAAGAAAAACAAACCACCATTCCAGACAGAGCTGTCTCGTTTTTATCTAGTGTGTTTAAAACAAAAAAATTGGGAGTGGGTGAATTTCTTTATTACAGTGTGCAGAGTTAACTACGGGTGTGTGAACAGTTTGCATAAATTCCTGAATTCACCCAAAATCAGAGGGAATTTGGGATTTTACATAAACAAATGACTGTAGATTGGTGGTGAACCTTCAGTATGCATTTGGCTAACCACATTCAAACAGAAGACTTCAATCTTTGAACCAGGCCTGTTCTTAATAGATTATAAGACCCAATTGCCTTGTTTACTTTTCAATCAGTCCTGAAAATGACTGCAAGGGAGAAAGTTAAAACGTGACCTTACACTCCATTCTTCTCCCCTTCTCTGCTCCATATAGTACTGCACAATTTTGCAATTCCCCGATGAACTGTCCAGTTCCCAAAAATGCACCTCCCTCCTACACACCTGGGGATCTCTAGAGCTAAAAGCATCAGCTGCTACAGATTGATCTAAAGCTTTGTATTTGGTGACTGTTGCAACTCATCTCCTCTGTTTACTGGGCACAGAGGGGGACCTGGAACACGCTCATCAGAGGGTTACATTTGCACCCTCACCCCCCCCTCTATTGCAGAGACAAGGTGCAACCCTCCCTCCTAACAATCAGGGACTGCGTATAGTCCCCTGTTCTCCCCTTCCCTTCCACACCAGGAGCTCTGGGAGTCCCTCATTTCCCCCCAGCCTCCAGTGTAGGAAGCTTCCTTCCTTCAATGCTCCCCGGATTGGGCACTCTTGCGCTCTCCCCCACTATAGAGCAGGCTTTGGGGAGGCAGTACGCCAGGCGGGAGGAAGGGAAGAAGCTTCCTTCTCTCTCTTCTGCCTTTGGCTTTCCCTGTTGGCTGAGCATCCACCCCACAGGTGGTAGGCAATTCACAGAAGAGAGAGCATGGAGCAACTTTTTAAGTGTAAATGGCTTTTCGGCTTTTCCCAGAAATCAGTAGGGCTCTGTCCATTGATGACTAGCATGTTCCCTGAGATATTGGATGTGATCGGATGTGATGTTCAAAAGTTATCATGTTATATCCTGACAGACAGAGAAATAACATTGAGTTGAGTGCAGGGTCAATTATTAATGATGAATATCTTGCTTAAGGCAACAAAACAAATATTTTAAGTTTAGCTGAAATAGTGGACTGAGGAGTTATTTTTGCCCTGCTCTTTTATTACCTAACTCGTGTGAGGGAGTAAAAACACCAGTTGACTCCAGCTGATGCAATCTGTTCTATTGACATTGGCTTTGCAATAATATATGGAGATATACCTAGCTCATAGAACTGCAAGGGACCCTGAAAGGTCATCAAGTCCAGTCCCCTGCCTTCACTAGCAGGATCAAGTACTGATTTTTGCCCCAGATCCCTAAGTGGCCCCCTCAAGGATACTCATTCACTTTTGTAAAAAGCGACAAAGTGTCCTGTGGCACCTTATAGACTAACAGAAGTATTGGAGCATAAGCTTTCGTGGGTGAATACCCACTTCGTCAGACGTTCACCCACGAAAGCTTATGCTCCAATACTTCTGTTAGTCTATAAGGTGCCACAGGACACTTTGTCGCTTTTTACAAAAGTGAATGAGTATCCTTGAGGGGGCCACTTAGGGATCTGGGGCAAAAATCAGTACTTGATCCTGCTAGTGAAGGCAGGGGACTGGACTTGATGACCTTTCAGGGTCCCTTGCAGTTCTATGAGCTAGGTATATCTCCATATATTATTGCAAAGCCAATGTCAATAGAACAGATTGCATCAGCTGGAGTCAACTGGTNATGCCACCCTCCCACTCCACCCCATGTCTATTTCAGGAACTCCATGCAAAACACCCACTTGCTTATCCCTTGGACTGTGTGTGGCCCCCAAGTTCTCCCTCCCCTCTCGTTTCAGGGTCTCTCTGTATCCCTGACCCTCATACCAGGGACTCTGCATAAGCCCCATTTCCCCACATTTCCCCCATGCCAGGGACTCTGTGTACCCCCCCATTTCCCCACTTTCCCCCTGTGATGGGGTGTTCGCCCCACACTAGTCCAGAAAGCGTTAATGTGGCTCAGAAGGGGCTAATTAACCTGACAGGCGTCCCCTGAGGGAGAGTTAGGCTCAAGAGGAAAGCGCTGATTGAGGATGGAGCCCAGTTGGACAGGAACAGGCCTGGCTAGTATAAAGTCAGGACACTTGCAGCAGAAAGGGGCTGTCATGTGGAAGCCTGCAGTCATTCTCTGGGCTTAGAGAGGAAAGAAGGAGAAACCCTGGGGGTAGGGTGACCAGATGTCCCGTTTTTAAAGGGACAGTCCTGTTTTTTGGGACTTTTTCTTATATAGGTGCCTATTACCCACCACCCCCTGTCCTGTTTTTTTCACAGTTGCTATCTGGTAACCCTACCTGGGGGAGAGTAGAAGCCTTGGGATCCTAAGAAGGGCACACCCAGAAGGGTGGTAGATAAAGAAGTCTGATAGAGATAGAGTAGGAAATAGTCCAACAAAATAGCAGCCAGAGCTCCTGGCTGTTGATTGTAGAGTCCTTAGGCTGGAATGTGGAGTAGTGGGCAAGCCCATTTTCCCCTACCAGCCACTGATGAGGTGGCATAGCCTTGAATTGGAGGGCTGCTGGGAACGATATCTGGACAGCCAGTTCAGTGAGACTGTGATACCTCAGAAGAGGAGGACTATACAGTGACCTGGCCGGAGGGCTAAGTCACAATCATAGGGCACCCTGAGTCCTGGAGAGCAAGAGGGGCTGCAGGGTGAGCGAGTGACAGAAGAGGGCACTAGACTGGGTAAGAGATGATCCCCAGACCTAGCCACGAGGAGGCACCCCAGTAGCGAGTACCCCATTACACCCTGTACCAGGCAGTGTATGTGTCTGTCCTATTTCTATCTCTCCACCAAAGTACTTTCCTGCCTCTGAGATTAGAAGGGATGGGCACATGGCTGGAGTTCTCTTTCTCTCTCTCCCACACCATGGAGCAGACTTTGGGGAGGCAGCACACCAGGAGGGAGGAAGGGATGAAGCTGCCATTTCTCTGTCTTCTCTGCTGTCTCAGCATCTGCCCTGGAACTTTCAGGCGGCCATCAGCAGGGAGAGCACTGGGGCGGCAGAGACCTTCCTGAAAGTGGGGGGGCTGGGGCCTGCCCCCTGAGGTCCCACCCCGCCTCTTTCCCCAAGGCCCTGCCTCTTCCCTTGGAGGCCCCGCCCCTCCCCTTCCCCTGGAGACCCCGCCCCTGGCCAAGCCCAATGCCGGAGCCCGCGGTGGGTTGGGAGGGCCGAAAGAAGCCCACTCCCCATATCCCTGACCCCCAGGCCCACCACCCAAGACAGGTGGAGGGACCCAGGCTCCCCACAGCTGCCCTCAGAGTGGCTCTTACCCCGACCCGGCTCTGGCCAGGGCCTTGGAGCCACAGCCCAGCCATGGCAAGAGCTGTGCGAGCAGCTGTGGGGAGCCGTGGTGCGGACCCTCCACCTGCCTTGGGCAGGGAGCCCGGGGGGCAGGGACATTGGGAGGGGGCTGCTCTCGCCCCTCCCCCCCCCCCGCGGCAGGTGGAGGGTCTGCCGTAGCTCCCCACAACTCTTACCATGACCGGGCTGCAGCTCTGACTCCGAGGCCCTGCCCCTCAGCCGGAGCCAGGTCAGGATAAGAGCCATGAGGGTAGCTGTGGGGGAGCCAGCGCATGGACCCTCAACCTCCACATGCTTTTGGCCAGGCAGGGAGCCCGGGGGGTGGGGACATGGGCAGGGGGCTGCTTTCGTCCCCCCCCTACCCTGGGTGGGGGGATCCGTGTGGCTCCCACAACTGCCCAGGGTCCCTGTCTGGGCTCAACCAGCTGCTGGCCTGGCCAGGGGGTGGGGCCTTGGAGGGAAGAGGAGGGGACAGGGCCAGCTCTAGGTTTTTTGCTGCCCCAAGCTCCGAGAGCACAACTGTCCAAGCAAAAAAAACCAACTGCCTCTGAGAGCGCAACCGCCCAGAATGCCGCCCCTGAAATTGTGCCGCCCCAAGCACATACTTGCTTTGCTGGTGCCTAGAGCCGGTCCTGGGAGGGGAAGGCGGTGGAGTCCGACCTGGTGAAAAGTGGATGGGGGGAGGGGGGGGTAGCAGCACAGTAGAAAGAGAGAGCCTGGAACATGGGGCCTGGTGCAAGGCCTGAGGCCTGAACCGAAGTCAGCAAAAGCCAGGCTATGAGCAAAAATCAGGCCCTGTCATAAAGCAGACACTTGCTTACAAGTTCACTGACTTGTACATGAACTTGGTAAAGGTATGACTAATGCTGCTAAAACACAGGCACTCCTAAGAGGTACTAGGTACAGGGTATTCATGTAAGGACATTCCAGAAGGCTAGTACAGATACACCCCAATATAGAGTTAGGATATAAACACAATCCTGGGAGACAGTACAGGAATACACTGACCCCAAGTAAGACAAGGATAGGAGCACAGGATGATAGACAGAGATGTTTTGTTTGAACCAACAGGTACAAGGTATAGAGTCGGTAACTACATCAGGACTGTAATACGTCGCTTGTTTGTATCAATGTATAAAAGAGAAATCAGGAGGGGCACCTTTGTCCAGCTGAGGGGGTAGCAGAAAGTCCCACTGCTAACTGAGCTGGTCCACTGTGATGGGTATACATGTGTTAGTGTTCCTGTAGAGTCTATGGGATACTAGGACTGTGCTTCATTAACAATAAACCTGGCTGAGCGTCTTCATCACCAAACTGAGTCTGTGGTCTTTCTGGATAGTTCTATCGAGGTCTGCTGAAGCAGCTATCTGTGCAGAGCTGGGACGGGTACATGGAGAGAACACACACGCATGCCAGCTGACAACAAGCAGGAAGTTCAGTCCTGCCTGTGTGTGCTGGATCTGGTATTTGCAATGTTCCAAGGAATCCCTGTGATTCCATAAGCAAGTATTACAACTTTTGCCTGAGAAGAAATGTACAAGTCATGCAGATGAGACTGGAATCTGTGAGTACTTGACAGACATTGGGATGTTGCTCCCTGTGAATGAGTGAACTGATGAGAAAGCAGCACAGTACCGTGAAGTGTTTTTTGGATGGTGATGACAAAGCATTTTACCAACAGCTTTTCAGTGCAGATCATGGTTCTTATAGACAGTTATGTAAACACTTGTACGAGGTGGGATTGGCCTTTTTTAAATACTGGGAGAAATGGCAAGCCGGCAAGGCCGCAAGGAGGGGAATGCCTGCATAATGTGCATATAGGAGACTGATAGCATTTTTCCTACACCTGGCCAGAAGATGGCTTGAGTAAAGCAGAACATGCTGCTCTGGAGCTGGCAATACAGAGAGGGGCTTGTGCCCAGTGCAAGCCATGAGAGAATCCTGTGTGAAAAGTCCATTTATAAATGGTTTAGCAGGGGAACTTCATAACTTCATCACCTGCTGGTGAAGGAAAATAATCTGCTGCCTATAAACCAGATTATATGCAGACTTCAAAATGTGAAAGCAGAAATCGGTGTTTCCTTAAAGGTATCAGCTGTTAATTCCCAGCCCCAGGATAACTTCTTAGCAGTTCTTTGAGAAAAGATTGCAAAAGAAGTGGCTCAAAAATTGGAGGAGGCTCAGATGTAAGCTATTCACAGACGTCCCATGGGTCAGATGAGAGAGACTGTTTCCCAAGTGGGTCCCAGTCCAGATGACATTTGCAGACAATGCAGAGGCAACAGACAATGGAGATGGAATTGCCCAAGCAGAAGGAAGCCACACCAAAGGAAACGAGAATTTGATGCTGCAGTAGAGTCACCATCAGCAACTATTAAAAGGCCCATGTGATGAGCTGCTCAGATACCTGTTAGTATGTGTCTGGTGACATCAATGGCTGGAAAATCACAATGCTGTTGGACTCAGGATCTGAAATAAGTCTGATCCATGGAGAACAGCCAGTGCCGAAGGGGAAGAAGATGTATTGTAGGAGTTAAATTGTTGACTATTAATCATCAACCACTGCAGACAACAGGAGATAGCCTGCTCCCATTGAACTTGGGGTCTCTTCATTCTAAATGGATTTTTGTTGTGGGGCCCAATATTTCTAGTGCTGTTGTATTGTGAGTGGATTTCATCTGAGGGAATCATAGAAACTCCTGGGGTATTAATAGTACACACTTGTTCCTACACAACATTCAAATACCCGTGCTGGATGTGGGTGGAAGAATCCTGGGGAGGGCTTAGAGGTGCCTCTACCATGCCTACAGAATGACAGCGAGAAACTGCTCCCTGTGATGACTTGGAATTAAGTTGTGGTGAAGAATTGGAGTCTGCAGCAACAAGGGCTGGGTTCAATATATAGGGGTTCCTCTTAACAATACAAAACTGAACTGGCTTGAAACGCCCCCTCCCAGGAGAGTCTCTACGTTGTCATTCCCTGAACCAATGTCCACACACAAGGTCTAAGGCTTAGCCCCTAGATCTGCTCATCAGTGATTTCAGCTCTACTAATCACTGAACAGAAACAAGGACTCTCCATTGAATCTAATCAGCTCTGTCTTTAACCACTGGAGAGGGGAGGATCAAAGGATGTCTAGGACTCTTTAGGCAGAGTCCACACCACCAGCTAGGAACACCTGTCCCTATCTCCTCTCAGTTTCAGTGGGATTTGATATCCCTACCTCCCGCTTAACAAGTGAGGTTCAGTTTAGGGTAACCACCTGAGTCACTGTCCTGTTCTGCTGCCCTTTACTCATACAGTCAGGATAGCAACATTTAATTGCCCCTGTATTCAATACTAAAGCGAATTGTAACCCGAAACCAGCCAAGATTGATCACCCTGGCAAAGCAGGTCTGTCTGCTACTCACTTAGGCAGAGTAGACATGTGCAAATATGGTCTGCTCCTGAGGTCTTTTCCCCCAGTGCGTCACTAGATGTCAGGGGAGAGCTTATTCAAACTCTGCTTACACTGGCAAATGTTGATCTATTCTTATTGCGCAGAGGCTGTTTCCTTGAACTAGCTTCTGCTGTGCCCCGAGTCGATCAAGCCTCTCACTTCACGTCTGGCTAACTTAATGGGTCCAGATAAAGTGGAGTGTGTCCCAAGCCACACACTTGACTGTAGTAGCAGTACAAATAGCTGCACTCCATGGGCGGGCAGTCCTTTCTTATATGACCCAGTTGGCCACATAGAAAACATATAACCTAGGTCGCTTATCTCCTGGGTGCCTGAGGCATCAATACTTCCTGTGGGTTCCTAGATATAGAACTGTCCAATAATTTCTCTCTCCTTGTGTTCCCTTTGCCGCCACAGGGTTGGAATTCTCTGTCATCTTGTTTACCTCAGTATGGTCCCCTTGATCTAACCCCTTGTTTGGGTGATTTGACATCACCGAATTCCATACAGGCCTATGTTCTCGTTACAGCTTCATTGGTAGAAGTCGACTGAAACCTCTGGACCCAGCTTTGGACTCCATCAGGCAAGACCCTTAGAAATTATTCCAGGACTATAAGGTCCACTGCCTTATCCAATGAATTTATGTCAGGCTGCAACCAATTATGTTGCCATGTATCATAGCCACAGTGCCACCAAACTAGGGTGTATTCTCCCAGGGAAACACTTTACCCTAATCCAGAGGCAGTGTGCTTCTGGGGTCAGCCCCAGTCTACCTAGAATGGCCTATTCTCCCATTTGTGCAGGACCGCACCTGCTCATCAGACAAAGGTGGTAGGATGCCTGAGCTTTTCCTGAAAGGAATGGGGCCATGTGAGCTGTCCAAGAGGATTCAATCCACCTTGTTGTGGCTGCTACCTTCTTGAAGGCACACAAAAACACCCAATTTTGACAGGCCCAGTACTGATCTGCTAGATTTCACTTCTCTGAAAACCACCTGAGTCCCTGGGTCCAATTCTCGAGGTACGGCAGGAAATGTTCATGTTGAGCCTGCTGAGTCTATTGCTATTGTGAACATAAGAACAGCCATACTGGACCAGACCAATAGTCCATCTAGCCCAGTATCCTGTCTTCCGACAGGGGCCAGTGCCAGATGTTTTTAAGTTTACTTATCTGCTTTTAAATGTATTGTTGTCATTATCCAACCTTTGTTAACTTTGCAACTGAAAAGATGAGTCTTTGAATCTTCCTTCACTTGCTAATAATATTCTTATTCAATTTCCATTTGATTAAAAGCATCTATCCCAGTCTCTAGGCATTTCTATGCAAAATTAATATATATACAGATAAAATCCCCACATACTATCTGTTTACAGGCACATGTCCAGCTGCAATGAAAAATAAATTGTCAAACTAAATCACAAAAAGATTGAAAATACAGGCTTCCTTCCCCCCAAGAGATTACTTCCCTCTTTTATTTTTAAGACAGCAGCAGATATTGAAATAGGCGTATGTTGTTTGAAATTTGGAAGGCAGGTGATTAACAATAGCTAGACTGAGCAGCTTTAATAATTTAGAGAAATAATCAGATGGGGTAGGATCTTATTAATACTCTCATAACTATTTCTTTTGATATGACCAATGTTTTATTGATTACAGAATTTAAAAATCTGGTACCTGAGACTGCAAATCCTTATTTAAGCAAGTCTTCCCACTGCAGACAATGGGTATATTTACATCAGTAAGGTTTTGCAGGTTCCAGCTTCTAATCTCCCCAGATATACAGTGTCTCTTCTGAACACCTCACTAATTATTGTAAGAGCCACAATGTATTTGAAAAGGAGAGAACTCCCAGATTCAGTATCCGTTTCTCTTATAATACTTGGCTCGTGCAACAACATCATTGGCATAGTCATTGCCGGTTGTGCCAATATCCATTTTATCATAGGATTGGACGTTTCCTAGTCCTGCATTGTAGGCAGAAATCCCTCCTGAAACAAAAAAAGGGACTTTTTAAAAACAGACTTAAAAGAAAAAATAAACAACAAATCCAGCCAGACCTGTCTTGTTTTTTTTCTAGCGTGTTAAAAAAATTAAATAAAGACATTTGGTAGCGAATGAATTGCTTTATTACAGTGTAACTGAATAAAAGGAGGCTGTGTGAACTGTTTGCATAAATTCCTGAATCCAACCACAATCAGAGGGCTTTTGGGTTTTGACATAAACAAATGTCAGTAGGTTGGTGAACCTTCAGTATGCATTTGGCTAACCACATTCAAATAGAAGCCCTCAATCTTTGAACCAGGCCTGTTCTTAATAAAATATAAGACCCGATTACCATGTTACTTTTCGTTCAGTCCTGCAAAGAACTGCATGGGAGAAAATTAAAACATGACCTCGCACTCCCTTCTTCTCCCCTTTCTGAATCTCTGCTCCATGTTGTACTGCATAATTTTGCAGTCCCCTGAAGATCTGTCTAGTTCCTAAAAATGCACCTCCCGCCCACACAACTGTAAAGATATAAGGTGAACTCTGGGACTGAAAAATTCTCGTTGACTTCAAAGGCACCAGGATTTCACTCATGGTGAAGTAGTAGAGGCCCAAATGTCAATATAAACTAGATGGGGGGTGGGGATTTATAAATATTCCCCATGTAGTGTTGGAAACCCAGCACACAACATTGTGCTAAAGAATGGGACAAAATACTGAAACTGACTAATCTAGTTTCACTGCCCAAACTACGGGAAATCAAAAGTAGACAAACAGCACCAATGGTTAAAAATGATGATACTTAGAATATTAAGCATTTAAAAATATTAGTAACAAGAAACTTTTAACATGATTTTTGTCCTAGAGTTTCCCTTAGCTCCTGGACTGAATGCTGTCTATACTGTACCTTTCAGCTGTTGTTCCTTTGTCCATCTGGGGAACTTTTTCTGGATTCCCTTAATCATATCAACAAGGATGCCGGTCCCCTGAAGGACATGTGCCTCACTATTCCATTGTCCAACCAATTTATGGGAGCGTTTATCAACCTAGAAGAGCCAGAGAAAACATTACTTCTCAAAAAAGATGGTGTTTATTCTGTTCTTCCCTCTCAGCATACTCTACATGACTTTGTCTCAATCTGTGGTTGAGAAATTAATCAGTTTTTCATCTTCACTGCACTTCTTGCTGTAGTCCCACCGCAAACACTGAGGTATTGTACATTGGACTGTGATAATGGAAAGGGGTTTATCTTAAAATGCTTCTTTTCCATTTCAAGTTGTAGTTATTAATGATATTATTTGGCTAGCACTGCTGCAATGCCTGGTGCTGCAGTATATCTGCCCCACTCTTCCTGCTCCAAGAAGCTTATACTATAAGGGCACGATCCAGCAAAGCTCTATGTCTCATCCTTAAAAGTTTTAGTCCTCTACAGTACACCACTATTATGCAAAGTACTACAAAAGTTCAAAAAGAAAACTCCCAGCACACTTAAGTGATTGTTGGATTATCACTGACAGGCTTGGCAGAAGCAGGCTGTGCTTTAAGGTGTTAGGTGAATATTTTGAATATCTATAGTTGTCACTCAGGTCTCTGTGGCACTACATTGTGGATAAAGTCCATCCTGTCATTGTGGGCCCGCCAGTTTTCACCTAGTCTCTTGGCCTGAGGCTTTCCCCCAAGCAGCTGCTGCTAAGAAATTGAATTTCTGGAGACCAGCAGGGGGATGGACTAAAATGGCTACCTGAAGGCTGAACTCTGAGGGGATAGCAAAGTAATCTGCCTCCATCAACCCCTAGACCTCCTAAACTCTGCCCAAAATATGGAGCATAGCATTGCAGAAGGTGGATTCACCCTGAAAATTTAAAGAATACCTCAGTAAGAGTGTTTCTGGCTCACAGCGTGGAGAAACCTCTCAGACTCCAAATGAGCACATGGCAACCAAATCAGGAAGAAATGCCAAGGGCTGAAGAAAATCAAATGGCCACCAAGGTGGACATTTGGGAGTTGATCTCTGAGATTAATGCCATGAGAGATGATCTGACAACCAAGCTTCTAGCAGTAAAGAAGGAAGTTACTGCCCTGGAAGATCAAGTCACTGTCCTAGAGACTGGCCTAAGAGAAGCAAGTGAGAGAGCGACAGAGCTGCAGAGCCACATGGCACTTATGGAACAGAGAGAGAGATGATATAGAAAACAGAGCATGAAGGAACATCAGAATTAAGAGGGTGCCTGAAAATGCTGAAGGAGGAAACCCAATCCTGCATGTAAACACTTTAATTCCGCAGTTGTGAAATCTGAGTTCTCTGGAAGAGATGAAAGTGGAGAGAGCACGTAGGGCACTGCTCCCCCTAATCTGACACTAATAGTAATAGACACAGAGATTTTACAGTTAAATTTTAGCATTATCAGCAGAGAGTGTTCAGAACTCATACTCAAAGGCCTCAAGCTGCAGTTTTTCCATGACATCTCTGCCGGGTGGCCATCCACACGTTCCTGGTATACTGGACATTTCGGCACTTCTGGGAGTGGTGTGGGCCTGCCCCCCCCCCTGCGTGACTCCGCCTGTGCCTGCATGATGTGTGTGAGGTCACAGCTCATGAGGGAAGGCCATATTAAAGAGCACATGGTCCTGCCCCTGCCAGCATGACCTTGTATGCAGAATGCATGGTACGTGCTGATGCTGCATCTGCCACTAAATACCACGGTTGGTAGCCTCAGCTACTAGGATTGGACTGCTGTCTCCAACAGAGGCTGCTGCTGCAGGGCTTGCTGGCTCCTGCAGAGAGAGGCTACTCCCCTTGCAAACCCAGAACAGGAATGGTGCAGCCTGTGTGGAGCAGGACAGAGCATGGGTAGCTCAGGACAGAGCATGGGTAGCTCAGTGGCAACAGCTGCTTGTTCCTTTTATTTTCCTGCACGGTGGGAGGGGAGACACAAACGTGAGCTAAGTGTGGGGTCGAAGGGCAGGAGGTCAGACCACATGCTCACAATCCCCTTCTGGCCTTGTAATTTATGACCCAAGAGAATGTGAGTCCCTCCTCTCCAGCCAGCTGCACTGCTTAGGCAGGGGCAGAGTCTCAGGCAGATGGGAACAGCCTGCTGGAGAGGTAGCTGGGCAGGAGACGTCTCTACCTTTCTGTACTGCAACCCCGAATCCCACTACTTTGTACAGTCAGACAAGCTCTCTCCTCCCACTGACCTGGAAGGACTGGTGAGTACTGACACAATCTATACTTGTTTGGAGTTATGATTTCCTAAAAAGTTTGTGCAGTTTTCCTTTAGCTGCTGGGATTTGTTCTCCTTTTGAACAGAACTGGGAGCTAACACAAAAGGTGATTTCTGAAATAAAAGCAGTACTTTTGACACTCATACTCTTATTATAACTCTGTTGCTTAAAGTCCTTTTAGTCCATTACTCGTATTTGTACAAAGTAGAGGATTTTTCAGTTCCTGTCTTAGTAAACTGTGGGGAGGCACCCAATTTTTTTCTTTGCTTAGGGAGTCTCCTGCGACAATGTTTGAAAACCCCTGACTTAAAGGGATTCAAGAGCAACATATTATTCCTCCATTAAATATAATCAGCAGAAGAGAGTTACACACTGTAATGAAATATGTGCTACTTTTGCTTCTTATTCTAAAAACCTCTCTATCTCAGATACTCCAAGCTCTGAAGTTATTCAGAAATATCTGGAAGTATCAGGCTTGCCAAAGGGACTATCAGAGGCTCGTTCACCTGCACATCTATCAATGTGATATATGCCATCATGTGCCAGCAATGCCCCTCTGCCATGTACACTGGCCAAACCGGACAGTCTCTATGCAAAAGAATAAATGGACACAAATCAGACGTCAAGAATTATAACATTAAAAAACCAGTCGGAGAACACTTCAACCTCCCTGGTCACTCAATTACAGACCTAAAAGTCGCAATTATTCAACAAAAAAACGTGAAAAACAGACTCCAACGAGAAACTGAAAAGAACTGGAATTAATTTGCAAACTGGACACCATTAAATTAGGCTTGAATAAAGACTGGGAGTGGATGAGTCATTACACAAACTAAACTATTTCCCCATGCTAATTTTCCCCCTACTGTTACTCACACCTTCTTGTCAACTGTTTGAAATGGGCCATCCTGATTATCACTACAAAAGTTTTTTGTCTCCTGCTAATAGCCCACCTTATTCGATTAGTCTCATTAGAGGTGGTATGGCAACACCCATTTTTTCATGTTCTCTGTATATATATATATCTCTTCCTACTGTATTTTCCACTGCATGCATCTGATGAAGTGGGCGTTAGCCCACAAAAGCTTGTGCTCAAATAAATTTGTTAGTCTCTAAGGTGCCACAAGTACTCCTCGTTCTTTTTAAATTGACAAAGAAACCTTTGATAAAGAAATAACAGAAGAAGAAATTTAGAGGCAATAGAAAATACGAAAAGCAGTTAAACTCCAGGAGCCGATGGCTTTCCAGCTGAGTTTTATAAGGAATTTAAGGAGGTATTAATGGGTCCTTTGAGAGAAACCTTCAACGCTATTCTGTTAGGGAAAGAACTTACACAACCTATGAAAGAAGCTTCTGCTGTTGTTCTCTCTACAGTTGGAAAAGACCTGACTGTATGCAGGCCTTCATCACTACCGAATCATGGCATAACTATTGTAGCAAAAATACTAGCTAACCTATTGCAGTCCATGCTCTCATCTTATATGAATCCAGATCAAAGTGGATTGGTTAACACCAGACAAATGTCAGGCAATATTCTGAGAGTCCTTGGAATCATCCATAATGCCAGATCAGCAAAAGATCACTTGACACAGAGAAAGCTTTCGACAGAATAGAATGTTGCAAGTCCTATCCTGTGTGGACATTGGTTCCCAGTTCCTTAATCAGATAACGGCTCTTTACACCAGCCCGAAAGCAGCTCTGTGAGTTAATGGGGTTAAATGTCCCCCGTTTGAATTACACAGAGGGACTAGGCGGGGATGTCCATTGTCTCCTTTATTTTTTGCACTGGCCATGGAGCTTTTTGCACAAAGGAAAAGGATCAGTGAATCTATCACAGGAATAAAACTTGCAGGAACCCATCAGAAACAAGTGGTGTATGCATTCGATGTAATGTTAATTTTATCTAAACCAAAGATTTCCCTATACTTAGTTTCTAAAGAAATCTATGACTTTGGGAATACATCTGGATTTACAGTAAATTATGCCAAATCTGAAATTTACTAGCTGTAAATTTGCCAGACTCTGATAAGTCATTCCTTCAGAAAACATTTGGGTACAAATGGGCAATAAATTCTATAAGATACCTGGGAATTCAAATATCAAACAACCCATAAGAGCTCTATGATGTAAATGTCAAGCCATCACTTCAGCAAATGAAAAAAGATGTGAAATGCTGAGGGAAGTATGCAATTTCTTGGTTGGGAAGAACAGCCACACTCAAAATGAACATTTTGCCAATGATATCTTTCTTGTTTCAAAATCCTTCTGTGATCATCCCAGCTAAAACCCTAGCAGGAATACAGAGGATGTTGTTGCACTTTATATGGAATAAGAAAAGATCAAGAATAAGGGCAGATACTTTGTACAGACCCACTGAACAGGGTGGACGAGCTGTTCCAAACAGTCTGATGCTATCAAGCCAGACAACTCAAAGCAGTAGTGGACTGGAGGGTGCACTAACCCCACCAAACATTGGGTCTTTATTGGGCAAGAAAATTGTGGCAGTGTAAACATCGCTAGTCCACCATGGATTAACAACAACAACAACAAAAAACCACACACCCTCCAGAAATTATACATATGCTTGAGCAAAGGCTACTCTATGCCTTTGGGATGGTACTAGAAATAAGGTAAATTCTTTTCCCTCACCAAAACACCCCTTGCGAATAATCCAGATCGTAATCCAAATCACAAACCAATGAGCTTTAAAGATTGGGAGAGCCATGGGATACAAATGGTTGGGCAGCTATTCAGTAAAGAAACTTTTATTAACCTATTTAGAGATCAAAACTAGCATTAACAGGCCCATTCTCCCATGGTACAAGTACATTCAAGTTAGGCATTATGTTTTCAACTTTCTAAGAAAGCTGTTTTATACAGCAAGATAACTCTAATTGAAGCAATGGCAACTTGTCAATTATGAAACAAAAAATTATAACTAATCAATATCAATCTTCGTACCCAACTTTCTTAACAAAAAAACCCATCTGTATATGACACAGGGGAAAAGGATCTGTATAGACAAATAACCCCAGAGGAATGGGGTTAGAGAGACTGAGAGACAGAGAAGTGTTGGAGAAATAGAGTGAAAGAGGAGATTTTTATAGATGGGGATAAGCACTGGAGAAACTGTGGTGAAAGAGGAGATTTTATACACATATGGTCATTAGATAGTATTGAGATACAATTTGTAACCAAATATCACAACTTGTTCGATATTTATTACCAAATGATCCTTTGGGAACCCTCCTGGGCCATCCTAGCAGAACTAGTCACACAAAAGGAAATGAAAAATTAATCTCTCATCTGCTAGTAGATGCTGAGTTACTGATACCTCTTAGTGGAGAAAAAAACAGTGCAGTTCTCAAGGAATGGTTCAAAAAATATGGGCGGTTGTTATGCAAATATAATGCAAAAGAAACTGAGAACAAATGGATATTTAGATGTTTAGTTACCATTTATTCAACACTCAGAGTACATTCACCTGAAACAAAAGCAGCACAGCTGTCTAAAGTTTTTTGAATATTACAATTTGATAGGCTGTTCAATACATGCAATCAGAGATTCCATTCAGTTTAATAAAATCACTAAAAATGACATCATAGGTGTTGTAAAGAGGCAATATGGTAATAAATAGAGAGATCTGATGACTGTATTACTGTATAATGTCTCTTTAAACAAAAGCTTGTGACTTTAAGGACTGTTGTTTTGTTTCTGATATTTACACAGTAGGGATTTGTAAACCTGTTCATACTTCCTACATAAATAAATAAATAAATAAATATTAAAAACAAGACATGGAATTTCTAGGTGGAAGGGTAAAATGNCAGGGATTTGTAAACCTGTTAATACTTCCTACATAAATAAATAAATAAATATTAAAAACAAGACATGGAATTTCTAGGTGGAAGGGTAAAATGGTCGGCCTCTTTAGGGACTTCCATTAAACCAATGGAGTTAACTGATGTTCAAACTGCAGCATAAGAAGCAGCCTCTATACTGCCAGGTCTGACATATGCCAGTGCAATGTGCCTCAGAAATAGTTCATTTTCTAGTGGTGTGCCAACTATCAATTTCAGCCTGAGCTGCACTATTGAGAAAGGCAGTTGGCTCCCTGCCAAACACTCGGCTATACACTTATTCTTAGTTTATTGATAATTACTGACCTGCATCAAACCAAATCCATTTCCATGATCGCCCCAGCCACCCTTTAGGGCCTTTCCAGCATGCGACTCTCGAGAGATGATACCAGCAATCACAGCTGGATCCACACATTTTTTTCTTCCAGCGCTCTTAATGATGGTTTTATAATTGTTCATAGTATGTAAGTCTTTCTCTGCAATCATTGCTGAAGCACGAATTCCTGTAGTAAGTGGAAAAGTAAGGATGTTTTCTTAATAATTTTAATATCAACAAGAGATTTCCTAAGCACAGAGCTCTGTTCTGCCATCTGATAGCCCATGACATGTGTGGGTCATGTGCATTGTGAATTTTGCATTATGAATTTTAACAATGTGTCAAGGCAAAAAAAAAAAGTGCCTTGAAATAATGTGTAAAATCTGGATTTAGTTCTTAGGCCCCAGGATGAAGGTGAATGGGCTTGCTGAGGAGGCAAATGGGGGGAGTGCTCAGACTTTGAAGAGAAATCAGCTGCAACCTGTCACTCTCTGGATTATGCAGGAGTGATGTTGACAGGAGCTAAGAGGAGTCACATCTACCCCTCTATGGCCAGAAGGACAGGACTGTAATATTTGAAGTTGAGAGGGGGATTCAAAATGGTGGGATTCTTAGGGACAGACGCAGAAGACTTAATGGGAATGGGAAGCTGTAATTTGAGATAGTTCCCAATAATTGCACTTTCCCCTCAGTTTCTTTTGGAGCCTCAGCACCATTTCATGCTACATTAGGAGGGAATCTCAATCCTACTCAACATGGGAAGCATTAAGTCCAATTTTGTTTGTAGAGTAAAAGAATAAGAAGCTCCTTCGATGTTGATGTTGATCTGATGTGCCTATAGCTGGTATAAAATAGTGAGTACTAAACTAGAGTCTGGGAGTCAGGAATTCCTAAATACTAATCCCAGCTTTGCCATTGACTTGCTGAGCAGCCTTGGAAGATTCAGTTGGGCCAAATTTTAATAAGTGACTGTTCAGTTTGGGTGTTCCAAACAGAGACACCTGGGGTCTAATTTTTGAGGGTTCGGAGTACTCACAGGTCCTGATAACTTTAATTAGAGGTGCTTGTGTGAGCACTTTTGGAAATCAGACCTTAAATGTCTGAAGTTGGGCACCTAAAAAAATCAGAAACCACTTGTAAAAAAATTGGCTGTCACCTTTCTGGGCCAAAATCATTTGTAGTATAACTGCATTGAAGCCAGTGGAGTTACACCAAAATTGTATTAAGTCCTCCTCTCTGTCTCTCATCTGTGAAATGAGGACAATAGTATTTAGCCAATAGAAATGTTATGAGGTTTAATCAATTAATGCTTGTAAAGTACTTTGAAGGTGTAAAGTACTATGGATCATTGTGATGACTCTGTGTGATGATATACAGCAACAAAACGGCAGAGTTATACTCACCACAGTACGGTAAGCCTTCTGCTTTTGCAGTTCTACAGGAAGCCCCAGTGGTATCAACCTTGTTTATGTCACCATAGCATCCAGTCTGACTCTCAGAAGTACCTGACCAATTAAATTGAGAGATTTTACATTAAGAACCTTTTGTGAACATAAGTAAAGCTAAAAGAATTCAAAGTCATGAACCAGACTCAGCTCCACTCTCAGGTGGGTTCCGTTTCATAGGTCTTTTTTGGGAGGGGCAATTTATTTATTTATTTTTAATTCTCTTGGACAGGAGGACTTGCTAGCCAGAAGTCACTGCCTCTGTGAAGGAAAGTCCTGTGAAAACTGATCTGTATTTTATTTTGGCTCTAAAAGAGGCAACACATGAAAACCTCTTGTCCTCTATATCAGGTGCCCCTCACTGAGACCACCCTATTGCTACTTCTTGCAAGAGTCATCCTTGATCCTAAGAGCCAAATTAGTCTGAAATAGTTTATCTCGTTGCTCTTGAACCAAAAACTAAACTCATTCTTCCACATACAGCAGGTGCCTGAGTCCCCTGAGGAAAGGCAGGACCAGCTTTTATTTTTGGAGTCCTGGGACTCATCCTCAGTTGTTTAGACACACAAGGGATAAGAAGCCCAACCCTTCCTCCCGAGGTCTATTGGCCTTTACCCTACATGAGACTATGGGAACTGGTCCTTATTCCTTTGGTTGGCCATGGAGGTATTTTGCCTTTTTCTTTTGTACTACTTTAACCCCACATGCCAAAAGGGAGCAGAGTCCCAAAAAGGCATAGCCAGAGGGCTGTACCCCAAGTCTTCAGCCAAGGCTACAGTCAAGCTGCTGTCCAGAGAAGGATATCCAGGATGAGAGAGGTGCTCCCCTCGTCCCCAGGGGATGCCAAAGAGGTAAATCCTATCACACACCCCATCCCCACAAATATCTTTTTACATTCTTGCTTTGGCAGTGAGCTAAGTGAAATAGAAATAGACCCTAGACTCACCAATGAGAGCAGCAAGGCCCAGAATCATCAGCGTTAGTAGCATGGAGACGGTTCTTCTCAAGCACCCAAGAGAGTCGGAAAATAAATCAAAGTCTGCAAAGAAATGAAACGTACAATGCGACTGTGAAGAAGTATTGTTGTCTGACCCTTTTAGAGGTTAATAATGATTGTAATGATGGTCAATTGATCTGACTGCGATAAGGTTCTTTTCCGCAGAATCAGGCTACAGAACTAAAACTATGGAGTTTGATATCTTGTGGGGAGCCTCAGGGTAGATGGCAGGGACATTCACATTGAGGACCAAGTAAAGCCAGAAAAGATCCCAATCACATGAAAAGATAGAGATAATAGAGCAGGGGTAGGCAACCTATGGCACACGAGCTGATTTTCAGTGGCACTCACACTGCCCGGGTCCTGGCCACCAGTCCGGGGGGCTCTGCATTTTAATTTACTTTTAAATGAAGCTTCTTAAACATTTTAAAAACCTTATTTACTTTACATACAACAATAGTTTAGTTATATATTATAGACTTATAGAAAGAGACCTTCTAAAAAGGTTAAAATGTATTACCGGCACGCGAAACCTTAAATTAGAGTGAATAAATGAAGACTCGGCACACCACTTCTGACAAAGAATCCTGTGGCACCTTATAGACTAACAGACGTTTTGCAGCATGAGCTTTCGTGGGTGAATACCCACTTCTTGCATCCGAAGAAGTGGGTATTCACCCACGAAAGCTCATGCTGCAAAACGTCTGTTAGTCTATAAGGTGCCACAGGATTCTTTGCTGCTTCTACAGATCCAGACTAACATGGCTACCCCTCTGATACTTGACACTTCTGACAGGTTGCCGACCCCTGTAATAGAGTATTGGGGCTATCTATGGTATCATTCTTTACATAAGCCCTTAGAAGTGCATACTCACAATGTTCCTTAAGGACCTGGTGGTAAGAGACAAAAGACCAGCTCTGTCTCTAGCATGCCACAGTGTCCGATGGACCAAGTTCCTCAATGAGCTGAAGGGTCAAGTGGTAGAAAGCAGAAAGTGATGGAAGAAGCCCAGAAAGAACTCTCGGCCACATGGTGGCTGCCCTCTTATAGGGCCTGAGCATCACCTGCTCATGCTCAGTCCTCCATGCCCAAATGTAGCCTTTTCACCCACATAATACTGAGGTGTACTTATTCTATAGGTTAACATATTGATCCATGTAACTGCCATCCTACCCATCACCCCTTCCTTAAGTGGATTTGTGGTTATTATTTCTATGTTCCTTGCGGTAGCATTTACTGGTAAATTCTAACTCTACCATTGAGCAACCTCTCCTTAGTTCCCAAAATCTAAAGGTAACCGTTAGGCCATTTATCTACGACAAAGATTGCAGCCTGTTACACTTGACTATACAGGTCTGTCTCATCTTACGCTGGGGTTACGTTCCACGGTCAGCGCATAAAGCGAAAACTGTGTATAGTCAAAATTACATTGAGTATAATGGCGGGCAGAATCGCCCGCACTACAGAAACAGTATTTAAATTGTTATTTTTCTCTTTTTTTTTGTTTTTTTTTTGTTTTTGCCGACCGCGTAAAGCTGAAATCGCACATGTTAAATGCGCCTAAGATGCGACAGACCTGTACTTATGCTAACTCGCTTCAGCTAAATGTCTTACAGGATCCAGGCCTGTAGGTTTCTTGCGTTACAGCTGAATATAATGAAAGCAGAATATAATAAAAGCAAGGCAGTGAATATAATAAAGACAAGCTAGCCCTATGGGCTAGAGTACAAAGAAACCATTTTTTAAATGATGTGGCATTGTTCTTTACTGAATGTGCAAACACTGAGATACACTGTAGAAGACAGGCAAGAGAATAAATTCAGAATCAAGCTGTAATAATGCAGTTTTGTTGACATTCATATTTTGTCTTTCATGGAATATCTTAATAGCTTATTTCCAAATACAAACCCTTGTAATATTTGATCTGGACTTCATATTATTAATAGTGTTTAGTATGACCTACCACTGCTATATATGTACTTTTATTCTATGCCAAGGTACCCTACACACTCTGTGCAGATGTTTACTAAATTCATTATTTCTTTGAGCAGGGCACGGGATTATAACCCCAAACCCCCTTGTAGCTGCTCTATGACTCTAGTTTTTTCTAAAGTAATCTGAATAATAAGCAGATGCCTCTTATCTTGAAGTCCCTGTACAGCAGAGACACAGTAACAACCACTAAAGGGCAAATTTTGGAGTTTTTTCTCAAGCAGAGCTTTCATTGAATTCAGTGAGTAAGGAATTGCCCTTCCCTTACCCCATAGGATTTTACTAATGAGCAGAATTGGGACTAGTTCCACTATGAATAGCTTGATATTTCACTCACCTGTCTTCAGTTTCTTTTCTCCTAGAAGATGATTGTTTTGAAGAGCTTTATATACACTAGAAGGTTCCTTCCCTCTTTATTCAAAACAACCATATCAGATGTGATTCAAGTTTGAAGTTTATAATTAAAACAAACCAGCGTCTGTCATTATGATAGTTGGTCTGTGGGAAGGTATAACCTCAGTTCCGCTATGTGGCAAGATTCAGATTTCGAAAGAAACAAATTCCCCTTCCTATGGGTTCTACTTTTCATTAGCTTTCTCTCCCTACAGTCTGTGACAAAATCCAAAGCAAAGATGAGGCATTCATCCTCTCCCCAGGAATGTATTGCCCAGTCTTGTTGTGGTGTCACAGACCCTCTCAGGCGAGACTGTGGCAACAAACAAACAAAAAGCATTTCCCTTCCCAAGCAGGGGCAACTAATCACTAGAGGATGGCGCACTTCATTGCTGCTGTTGTCTAAGTTCATTGCACATACCAGCGGCTCCTTGCATCCCTCCGTTTGCCCCACAAGCTGGGTGTGAGATGGCTGCCTTCTTGGCTGACACACCAGGGGCTGAATTGGGAACTTCAAGAGCTAAAAGCATAAGCTACCACAGCTTGAGCTAAAGAACCAACACTGGACCTGATGACCGTTACAACACATATCCTCTACTTATTGGGCACAGAGGTGGTCCTGTAGTACACACTCACTAGATCACTACATATGCACCCTCCCATCTCTCTCTATTTTAGGGACTCCTTGCAAACTCCCTCTTCATGCCAGGGGCTGTATTTGGCCCCCACATTCTCCTCTTCCCTTCATGCCATGTGTCCCCAGTTTCACTACCCTTAGCCTTCAGTGAAGGAGGCTTAATTCCATCAATGCCCCTGGATGGAAAGGGACAGGTGTATGGCTGGTATCGTCTCTACTCCCCCTAACCATAAAGCAGGTTTGGGGAGGCAACATGCTTGGAAGGAATGAAGAAGTCTCCTTTTTTCTCCTCTACCTCTGACTCCCTCTGCTGGCTCAAAATCCGCCCCAGAACTGTTAGGTAAGTCTCAGCAGAGAGCCTAAGGGGCAACGTTAAGGGCAAATGGATTTTCTAGTTTTCTGATTTTTACCAAAACCAATAGGGCTCTGCAGATGTGAGGATCCAGAAGAAAAATTGGAACTTGTGGGAAAAACATTTTTTTCCCCTGAGGCCCAATATGGAGACATTGGAAATTTGAGGGAAAATTGAAAAGAAACTGTTCTATGAAATATTTTCTCTCAGAGTGAACAGTGAAAAAATTCTAGAG
The DNA here is from genome assembly GCA_003942145.1 of Platysternon megacephalum. Taxonomy (NCBI): domain Eukaryota; kingdom Metazoa; phylum Chordata; order Testudines; family Platysternidae; genus Platysternon; species Platysternon megacephalum. The sequence continues at coordinate 661,599 of QXTE01000113.1, read as the reverse complement.
GAATGTTTAAAATTATATCATTACTGCTGCCCATCAGCCCTTCAAAATGCTTTGTAATAATAACTAATAAGTATGCAAAATGAATGCTTCTCTAGAAATATGAGGGTTTTTTTATATCTGCTTGACAATGTCTACTAATTCTGAGCCCAAAGGCTATAACCTTCCTTTTTGTTTATAACAATAGTGGTGCTTTCTATTTTCAACATTTTATATTTGTTTCCTATATGCCAAGAGGTTAAAAAGAAGCACTTAAATACCTTAATGTGAAACTGCAGCTCCAGCCCTAATACTAGCTATCTTCGTCATTATTATTCAGATTAAAACTAAAGAATCTGTACTTATCTATCTCATTAATATTCCAAACAGTACTTTCTTTATGTGTTAGCTAAATTATACAGAATACATGTCTGATTATTAAAGAAATAAATAAAGTTTAGCTTTGATAAGCAAGTACCTACTGCAGATATTTCAATTTTTTCCAGAATTTCCATTTTCATAGGGAAAAAGGGTGGTTTTTTCCCCATGCCTTCAAAATTTCTGGAAATGTTACATTCCTAGTTCTGCCTATTGATGCCTAGAACATTCCCTGGAATTTTGGAGGTGATCAGATGTGATGCTCAAAAGTTATCACATTACATCCAGAGACATGCCATCAAGATGAGTGTAGGGCATCACTGCATTCGCTTCAATAGCCTTTACGTGGCCAAAGCCCCATCAAATAGGCCACAGCTGTCAGCCATACTGTGGACACTGTGTAGCGTGGCTGTACTGCAGGGTACAGTACCACCTGCTGTGGACAGGGGACTCTTGTTTCAGCCCCTGGAAGCTGCAGTGAATCTTGCTGCCACAAATATGGCAGGAGTCTCTTGAGCACATAGACTTCAGCTAGGAACACAAGCTTCTGTGGTGCTAGTTCAGAGCAGCCATATAGAGGCAGAGTATAGGGCTCCTTGCTCCCACCGTCTTTCCATGCTGCCTCTGCTCCTGCTTCTCTAAGCCCAGTGAGGAGGAAGTGGGGTGGGGGGATTTTTGAGCTTTTTGAGGGATTTTTTTTCTGAACCTGGTGACAGTAGCTGTCAGGTAAGAAGAGATGTTTTTTCTGAGCCTGGCAGGTTTGGGGTATGTGCGTGTTGATCCTGAGACTGGGGGTTTGGTGTTGGAGAGGCACCAGTGCCAACAGGGATGGGTCCAAGCTGTGGAGAGGTCAGGTAAGACGAGAGGGAGGATTCTCAGTCTGGGATGTGAGGGTGTTTGAGCAGGTTGGGTTAGCTTAGAGGTTGCTGAGCTGGGGAAGGCATGGGATGGATGGATTCGCAGGGTTTAGTGCATTGGGGTGGGAATTGGCTGGTGAATAAGAGTGTGGGTTAAACACCCCACTGTCTTCCTGAAACCATTTCCTCTCTAGCTATCTGTGTTTGATGATCCAGGGTTTGTGCACTAGATACGAATCTGGCACAGGATAGCGCTGGCCCCAGAGGCTTCCCTTACCAGGCTTAAAAAGCTGGTATGCCATGTTACACACTAAGTAGTGTTTGTCTTGTGTACGAGGGGCCTGTGACCTTCATTTATGGTGGTATTGACCTCTCTTCTGGCCCTGTCTGTTCACTGATCACTGGCTCTGATATAATCAGTTAATGGGTGGTTTTTTCCAGCTTTCATGAGGATATGCAGGATTGGGTGCCCCCTGTCACTGATATTGCGAATTATGCCAATAGGCCACGCGCAGTCCGCTTCTAGACTGAGGCACACAAACAAAGTCCAAAGCTGCAGAGTTTTTAAATTTGTTAAAGTTTATTACGCTCGAGCGTGGTGCTTTCCTGCTAGCCAGGGAAGGACCCCAATCATCAGGTACACAAAGGTTATATACCTCTTAGCAGTGCATGCTACCCTCGTGCATTGTAACTTTTAGCCAATAAACAAGCCGCTTACTTATCTCTTACCTATCCTAACTAAGCATTTTCCTCGTGCTGGCTAGTGTTACAAGCCCCCGAGCTCATGCACAAGCCCCCCTTCCTCCTCCTCAAGGCCATATTGTCTGAATTAGCTGAGCTGGCATTCCTTTCTTTCATTGTTTCCAGATGTTCCTTTCTCCCCTTCCCCATTTTCCGGTACGTGATGTGCTCGCTTCTAGCTAATGGCGGGCCCAAACCAAAATGGAGTCACTCATGCTAACTTTCCTTAACACTGACAACACTTTCATTATACATACAGTAACTCCTTGCTTAACGTTGTAGTCCTGTTCCTGAAAAATGCTACTTTAAGCGAAACGATGTTAAGTGAATCCAATTTCCCCATAAGAATTAATGTAAATGGGGGGGTTAGGTTCCATGGAAATGTTTTCGCCAGACAAAAGACATTATATACATATACAGTATAAGTTTTAAATAATTTTAAACAAACTATATAATACTGTACTCACCAATGATGATTGTGAAGCTTGGTTGAGGTGGGGCGTAGTGGGGTCAGGGTGCAGTGGCTTGCCCCACTCCACCCGTCTGGAGGTCCTGCCGGGGAGCGGGGTCGGGGGCTTGCCTGCTCCCCAGCTGGAATGCTGGGCGGGTGGAGTGGGATAAGCCCTCGCGCCCCAACTCTGCTCCCCAGCTGGAACGCCAGGTGGGTGGAACAGGGCAAGCCCCCGCGCTCCGACCCCGCTCCCCGGCAGGAGCGCTGGGTAGGCAGGTGGAGCGGGGCGAGCCAAACAACCTTATAACGGAACAGTGCGCGACTTTAAACGAGCATGTTCTCTATTTGATCAGCAACCTAATAACGAAACAATGTTAACCGGGACAACTTTAAGTGAGGAGTTACTGTACTAATTTACCGTGCTAGTAACTATTGTATGACTGACACATCTGCATATGAAGTGATGTTCTACTTTTGGGTTCTTCTGGAATTTGGTTTGTCTATTGTTCGAACAATAATCATACACCCAGACTCTTGATCACACTGTTTGTGGAGCGTTGCCAGCAATCATCAGGCCAGGGAAGTTCTGGTTTGTACTTGCAAGACTAAATAATTATTAATTATTCAGCTAGTATTAGGCTTCGTCTTTAGCTTCACGACCTCCCTTCCAAGAGGTTAGTGGCTTTGCATAAAACTTGGACTCCAGGTTACTCCCACACAATAAACTTCATTAACAAAATGAAGGTTGTGCAAATGTACTTTTCTCACAAGAACACAGACTGGCAGGCTTCCCAGAAAAGGAGATGAGAGGCCTCGGAAAGACTGGAGGACAATTCCTGGGGTCAGATTTCCAAAGTTTGTCTCTTTAAAACTTGCAGAAATAGGCCTCTTAGCTCTAGTTTTACTACAGTGCCTCCCACAAGTTGCCTCTTTCCACTAAAGTCAGTATCTGCTTCCATTGGGCTTTGTTTTCACTTCAAGTTAATTCAAGCGTTGCTTCAAATTTCTCGACCTGCCCATACACAAAAACCACTCTCTCAAGTTCTTTAAACTCAAGTTGACTTACCTAAGAGTGGCATAGGCTAAAGCTCGAGTAAGCCCAAGCTGTCTGAGCAAGTCTGTAGTGTTGATGCAGGCTACCATAACAAGTGCCACAAGTCTTACAATGCCGTCCCATAATCCTCTTCCCCGCACTGGGCTGTTGATCTAGGCAGGTTCCGTGTTTGAAACCCACATTCACATGTGGCTTTCAGTACAAGCAACAGCACGTCTCCAACTCTGGTACAGAACTCTGTCTGAGGCATCCAAGAAGACCTCTTCGTAGCATGCTGCCAGCTAACCAGAGGTTGACATCCAGGTTCTGAGGGGCCTCTGGTGTGAGGCCATCAAGGAAGATGATTTGGAGACCAAGACCCGGAATTCATCGTTCTGTGATGACATCTCCAAGAAGCAGGCAGAGCAAGGGCTCCACCAGGTGGGATCTTTGTGCCAGGAGAAGGTCAAGAATATTAAGAGTCAGTACTGGAATGCCAAGGATAATAACTCCAAGCCTTGTAACTCCATGAGAGTGCTCAGCACTCCTCCAAACACAGAGCTCCATTTCATGATGGATGGGTTAAGGGCTCTAGGCAGCGTTCTTGGTAGACCCGGCTGCCAGTACAGGGCATGTATACCAGCACAATATACAACCCATTCTTGGCCAAAGTACTTTTCCTTCTCCTCGCATATTGGGGTATGCTGTGCATTGCACAACATAACATGAAGGGTATCACTGGTCTACAATTTTTGAGAAGTCGTCTGCTTCAGAGATAAAATGTGATATTTATTATGTATTTTGATGTGCTGAATTCAAATATGACAATTAAAACAACTGATTGGCTACTGTTTCTAAGATATTTAAGTTTTTACATTTTATGTCTATGTATATTGTGTAGATAGTAGAGTTTTAATCATAAATTGTAAACCTAGGTCTTTTCATGTGTTTATGGTTGCTTTACATGATAATATTTCACCTGTCCTGTTTATGTAACACTTTAAAAATCAGCAAAAGGGTTATATAAATAAAATTTATTATGAAACAAAAGGCAAAAAACTATTATGTACATAGTTTAGTCCTATTCAGTGTCTACTCGGCGCTTCTTGGCTTGTCTCTTGTATTCATTAAATGGAGCATCTCTTGTCACTGTCCAGCAATAGTCTGCAAGCATTGATGGGCTCCATTTGCCCTGATAGCGTTTCTCCATTGTTGCAATGTCCTGGTGAAATCGCTCGCCGTGCTCGTCGCTCACTGCTCCGCAGTTCGGTGGAAAAAAATCTAGATGAGAGTGCAAAAAATGTATCTTTAGTGACATGTTGCAACCAAGGCTTTTGTATGCCTTGAGGAGGTTTTCCACCAACAACCTGTAGTTGTGTGCCTTGTTGTTTCCAAGAAAATGTATTGCCACTAGCTGGAAGGCTTTCCATGCCGTCTTTTCCTTGCCACGCAGTGCATGGTCAAATGCATCATCTCGAAGAAGTTCACGAATCTGAGGACCAACAAAGACACCTTCCTTTATCTTAGCTTCACTTAACCTTGGAAATTTTCCACGGAGGTACTTGAAAGCTGCTTGTGTTTTGTCAATGGCCTTGACAAAGTTCTTCATCAGACCCAGCTTGATGTGTAAGGGTGGTAACAAAATCTTCCTTGATTCAACAAGTGGTGGATGCTGAACACTTTTCCTCCCAGGCTCCAATGACTGTCGGAGTGGCCAATCTTTCTTGATGTAGTGGGAATCTCTTGCACGACTATCCCATTCGCAGAGAAAACAGCAGTACTTTGTGTATCCAGCCTGCAGACCAAGCAAGAGAGCAACAACCTTCAAATCGCCACAAAGCTGCCACTGATGTTGGTCATAGTTTATGCACCTCAAAAGTTGTTTCATGTTGTCATAGGTTTCCTTCATATGGACTGCATGACCAACTGGAATTGATGGCAAAACATTGCCATTATGCAGTAAAACAGCTTTAAGACTCGTCTTCGATGAATCAATGAACAGTCTCCACTCATCTGGATCGTGAACGATGTTGAGGGCTGCCATCACACCATCGATGTTGTTGCAGGCTACAAGATCACCTTCCATGAAGAAGAATGGGACAAGATCCTTTTGACGGTCACGGAACATGGAAACCCTAACATCACCTGCCAGGAGATTCCACTGCTGTAGTCTGGAGCCCAACAGCTCTGCCTTACTCTTGGGTAGTTCCAAATCCCTGACAAGGTCATTCAGTTCACCTTGTGTTATGAGGTGTGGTTCAGAGGAGGAGGATGGGAGAAAATGTGGGTCCTGTGACATTGATGGTTCAGGACCAGAAGTTTCATCCTCTTCCTCTTCCTCGTCTGACTCAAGTGAGAATGATTCTGGTGCATCAGGAACCGGCAGTCCTTCTCCGTGGGGTACTGGGCGTATAGCTGATGGAATGTTTGGATAATGCACAGTCCACTTTTTCTTCTTTGACACACCTTTCCCAACTGGAGGCACCATGCAGAAGTAACAATTGCTGGTATGATCTGTTGGCTCTCTCCAAATCATTGGCACTGCAAAAGGCATAGATTTCCTTTTCCTGTTCAACCACTGGCGAAGATTTGTTGCACAAGTGTTGCAGCATATGTGTGGGGCCCACCTCTTGTCCTGATCTCCAATTTTGCAGCCAAAATAAAGGTGATAGGCTTTCTTAACCATAGTGGTTATACTGCGCTTTTGTGATGCAAAAGTCACTTCACCACAAACATAGCAGAAGTTATCTGCACTGTTCACACAAGTACGAGGCATCTCTGCTCACTTTGGCTAAACAGAAATGTGTCCCTTTGCAAAATCAAACACTGACAAATAAGAGAGCACGACACTGTATGTTTTCTAGAGCTGATATAGGGCAATTTGTTCAGCAGAGTGATGTAAGCTTCGTTATGATTGCATTATCCATGACTTCTAGGAATAACATGATGCAATTCATATCCTGTATGACGCAATACCAGCTTCAGATTGCATCATTCATTGTTTTGCCTAAAAAGCAAGTACTGTCCAAACCCAGTCATAGATTTATTCATAGATCCAGTCAAAGATGTATTTTAGTCATTTCTGGTTTAAATTGAGATCCCTTCCCTTTATAACTCACTTATCCTCCGCCATTCCCAAGTCAAGGGTCGTATATNATATTCTACACACTGCACCCCGAAAGGTGTAGCCAATTAGTTCATTTTATTTTCATTTATTCTTGGGTGATGTTCTGATTAACTCATGTCAGAGAAAAACACAATTCTCACTCTCTGGTTGGGTGCAGCAAAGTCAGATACTTTATTATCTCTAGCAATTGTGTGGAGGGAGCGAGTGTACTAGGACACCGGGTTTCCCCCTCCTAGGCAGGTCTCTCTACAGGTAAACAATTACAGCAGCATTTATACCTTTTGTTACATACAATAATGAGCAACAGCTGCATTTATTTATACATAGGTCATCCTGATATCTTATTTTTCACATCTATTTAGACTCTAGTTTACATTCCATACTTATCTACACAAGGTCGCAACAACTTCTCACACAGTTCTTTCCCACTCGCCTCACACAATCCTTGCTTCTACAAATCTCATGTTATTAGGCTAACAGCTAGCCTGACTTTTGCTCACAGAAGAGACTGTTTGCATTGAAATCCCTTTCAAATCCCTGTCAGTTCTTGCTGTACTTCCACACTCATATGCCATGTCGTATATAATCGTTGTATGCTGAATAGATTTAAGTTGTAGGATCATAGAAGTAGAAGATTGATAAGCCTTTAGGAGTGATAAATATGCATTTGGAATCTAAGTAAAGCAGGGATGAAACACAAGACTTAAAGGCTGGGGCCTGTAAGATTTCAGCTTTAGCCATACTAGGCCATAGGTTTAAGAAATACTTGACATAGGGTCATTTTTGGGTCACTTACTTATGTCACAAGATCACAAGACTACTGGAAAGATGTGCCAACAGGTGATGTTACAGAAATTGACTGCAATGTACTATTTGAAATGACAAGATACCTTTTTGTAACATCATTTATAACACATGTCCCGACTGCAGAACACCTATTGTGTGTAGATGCTAATGAAAATAAGAGAAACTACAAATAACCTATGAAAAACAGGGCCTCCCAATATTCGTAGAGTGCAGAAATACAGATAAGGGAAAAAAGGGTTGACGCTTTCATGCACGTGTAGAGTGTTAGGTGTAGTCAAAATTACAATATAAAAGAGGGCTCCCGGATGGGATAAAATTGGGACCTACAGGAAAACCCCACCAGGAACCATCCCTCTACTGGTGATCAACTGTTGAAGAATCCATCAGACTCTAAGAATATCTCTGAGTGAGTATGACTATATTTGTAACTTGTGCGCGGGCATTTGTGGGATTGATATATGCTTGAATAATCATAACCTTGTTTGTGATTCTAATACAACTTGTAAGACAAACTAGAAATTGTTCTTGTGAATGTATGTCTCTCTCTCCTTGGTCTTCATGGGTTCCTAGAGGCTCTAAATCTGAAACAAGTAACAGAGGTGACTTTCACTCTGTTGAGCTTGAAACTGTAGCGAACAGAGCCGAATCCATGGTGGTGTAAGATAGCATCACTAAATCTATTCTAAATAAAATAAAAGTCTACAAAATGACATGTGATGCTCTAGGGAACACAGAAAAGGCAATGGAGATAAAGACTGCTTTAGACCTTATTGGTGTAATTAATTGATGAAAAATCATTTCATGTAGGCAAAAGAGTGTGTTATGCTCACAGTAACTAGAAGAGGGTGCTTCCTTTTTTCGCTTATGTTTCTTATTGCATTATTGTGTGGTTTTGCTTGTCTGTTTATGTAATGTTGTGAAAACTGAGCTCAGGAAATACTGAAAGGGGAAATTATTAAAGTAGTTCAAAATAGATAATAGCACTTGTGTGTGAGGGAACTGTATGGGTAGAGACCCTGTCAGGTGTGGCAGAGTGAGTCAGACGGTTAGATGTCATTAATAATAATAACTCTCTTAATAAGCTCCCCAAACTTTGGACTCCTCTGGACTGCATTACCGACAGAGGATCAAGGAAAAATTTATTGGGTAACCTAGGTCAATGCTCCTCCTCTCAGTGTACTCCGGCTGTTAACAGCTGAAGGGGAAGTAAGCACCACAAGCACTTCTCAGTAGGGAAAATCCCCATATGATATTTTGTGGCATAGGGAGCAAGGACGCGATGTCTTCCGAAGCAGGAACTACTAAAGGCATTATGGAACAGAGTCAGGTGCCAATTCAGGCATTTGCCCCAGTGGCCCCACAGACACACCTTGAAGCCTTTGTATGCGATTATATTAAAACCCAAGGGGGAGGGTTAGCAAAAAAACAAAGTAATCAAATCTTCTTGGAACATCAAGATCCATGGAACTTAATGTGTTCCCTCCTTGAGGAAGAAAAGTTAAAGAAAAAACTTCAAGAGGTAAAAGAAATAGCCATGGATTGTGTATATACTGCATGTAATGCACTGAGAAGAAATTTGAAGAAAAAAATAGAACAGTTGGATGAGGCAAGACAAGTTTTATTCCAGGAGCAAGGGATAAATGTTACATTATGGCCTGGTCTACACTACAGAGTTAGGTTGACAAAAGGCAGCTTATGGCTACCTAACTATGTAAGTGTCTACACTACAGTGATGATTCCACTGATATAAGTTGCCCACTACATCGACTTAATAACGCTACCTCCACGAGCCATGTAGCATTAGGATGCAGTTAGGGTGACGCAGTGTCTGTAGAGAATGCATTACTTACATTGCCTGTTGGCTGTAAGCCCCGCATGGGGCTGACAGAAGGAACTCCCCCGTCTTCCCCAGCACTTACAGCCTGAGCTGTCAGCCGGGCATGGGGCTCACAGCTACCTCCCCTCGGCCCAGCTCACAGCTCAGGCTGTCAGCCCTGGGGCAGCGAGGCTCCAGTTGTCAGTGCCCCATAGGGTGACCAGATGGCCTGATTTTATAGGGACAGTCCCGATTTTTGGGTCTTTTTCTTATATAGACTCTGATTACCCCCCACCCCCGTCCTGATTTTTCACATTTGCTGTCTGGTCACCCTAGTGCCCCACAATGCCCCACTTCAGTTGGGGACATGCATTGCCGACAGAAGGAGCGTAGTGGGGTCGTGAACCACTGCTTTAATTACTGCGGTGGCTGTACTTCTACTTAAGTTAAGTCGACTTCATTTTGTAGTGTAGACAAGCCCTAAGAGAACAGCTTAGTCAGACACAGGAAGTAAATTCCAGGCTCCTCTATCAGAGAGGTAGTCTTGCAGGAGAACAGGCTTCCTGTAAACAGCAATTACAAAAAGATGGTCATGAAGTTATGATGTGGAAAGAGTGAGCAATAATGGATCAGGAACAGTCATTTGGCCAAGACAGGAAAACAGCAGAATTAGCTCAAAGAGTGGAGGCATTAGAACAATTTTTTTTTAATATTCTGGAGGATATGTACCGTCAGGTAGTAAATGTCGAAGATGAGCCTGAGAACGAAACCCAAGATATCCCAGAGGTAGGAAATGAAGAGAATATGTGTACAGAGATGCAGCTGCCGCCTGTATATGTTGTTAATATAATACCAGATAACTCATCTTCCCATATCCAGGCAGCCATGGTGGGACCTGGGACAGAACAGCTAGTAGCAGTAGGACAGGGAACCTCACCCTACTTACCAGGTCGAGGGCTAAAAGCAGACAGGAGGAGGAACAGAATACACATTTTGGAGAGTTAGAAAAAGAGGAAGTGCCAGACACAGAAGATTTGGGGGGAGCACAAGGGGGATTGGAAGAAGCTGTCAGTTGTAAAGAAAGAGAAGGAAGACAGACAGGCAGCACTTGGTGAATGAGGAATTAAATGTTGAATGGTTGGAACAGGAGATGGAACAAACAGCAATTAGAAAAAATAAGGAAAGAACAAGTCAGAACATGCTTCAGGCCCATCCAAGATTGTGCTGTTTATTACAAGAAACTCAGGGAAATATAGAACTTGCTGTAGGTGCATGCAAAGAGGCAATCTTGAGTATTGATGCCTCCCATGAAAGACTAAAGTATTTGCAACTGGTAATCCCAACCAATAATTCTAATATCTTTAAGACAATTGAGCCAGAAACAATAATGAAGAGAAACAAGTGGCATACTCCATTTTTATTCCGATAGGCCCACTTTACACCAAGCGGCTTGGCCAAAAGCAGAATTCCCACAAGAAAACCTGACAATGCCATACCTTCACAAGGTGCAGGCACCTACCCCAGCCAAGAGAAAGTGTAAAGGGTTAAAGCAAAACTCCCCACCTAAATTATCCATTGCAGAAGCTGTCCAAACGTGGTAAATACTAGTTCCTTTGAAAAAGCAAGAACAGGATATCTCCATTGTAACTGTAAAGGAGGAAAATTTGGAATTTTCAGAACAAGAAAAAGAATGAACTTCTAAATTGGAACTGTTAGAATCAAGTAGTAAGGCTTTTCCAATAGCAGTGGTAACAAATGTAAAAACACTAGATGCTATTGCAAAGACGATAGGCCCAATGAAAAAAAGAGATCCAATTGTAGCACATGCAGTATATTTGCAAACAATAGTAAAATTGTTTCAGTTAGATTATGAAGATTTGGTTAGGATTTTACAGTTAACTGTGGATAGAGCTTCGTGGAACACATTACCACCAGATTTTCGAGAAGGGGAAAGATCATTTAAGGACTGTATGTATGTTAGAGTGAAATATTCATCCAGGACAGGCAAGGGCTACCCTGGTAGCCAACATGAGGCAGTGGGAGGAAAGGTTATGTTACATGTGCATCCCAAAAGCACTCTTCCAGAAGTTTTGGACTTATTGTCTAAAGCTTATAGTTATATTCAAACCCAACAGAGAAGTTCCAAGCGAATTAATCCTCCCATAGAAACTGTTCAAGGAGCTTCATGAAAACCGATAGTCAAGGTAGATGGCCCGTGAGGTATGGCACAAGGCCAGCCAACTAACTCAAGACAGTTGGGTAATAATAGAAGTTGATCAGATCCAAAGGATTGCCATATCCCAGCACCCCCAAAGCCAAATGCCACAATGTAACTATCAAAGAAACATAAATGAAGGACCATGGTTGCACTGTTTACCATCTTCACTAACTACAGTCAGAAGACAATTTATACCTGATACTAATCGTTATCGCCCCGGCCCAAAAAGCCCAACCTATCAACCCCCTAGTCCTAAACGGGACATGATTATTAAAGAACTTTGCCAGACCCTGTATGACCCTAGAAGCTCAGAAACATGACATACAGTATGAAAGCCAGGAATGGGGAGAAGAATGTTTATTCATAAGAACAGATAGCATGATGCCAAGAGGCCCCATGCCGAGTTGTAATCCCTTTGGGTAGAGATGCAAATGGGTGACTCATAATATCAGCAATGGTAAGGGGCTGCCATTTTCTATTTATTATCGATACTCGGGTATCAATTACCATAATTAATCATAAAAATCCAGAATCATCCCCTTTGTCATCAGGACAACCCAAGGTATTGGCAATGTTCACAAGTAACAAGGTCACAGCTATGCTGTGACCAGTAGGTGCTGCAAATAGCGAACATGAGGAGAATACACGTATCTGCCCTTGTACATAGTAAGAGGACAAAAAAAGTGCCACCGTAGCTAACCAATGAAGTAAAAGAAGCAGTTAGAAGCAAAGAGACATCCTTTAAAAAGTGGAAGTTAAATCCTATTGAGGAAAATAGAAAGGAGCATAAATTCTGGCACGTGAAGTGTAAAAATATAATTTTGAAGGCCAAAAAGAATTTGAAAAACAGCTGGCCAAAGACTCAAAAAGTACAGTAACAGCAATTTTTTGTTAAAGTACATCAGAAGCCAGTGGGGCCACTGGATGGTCAAGATGCTAATGGAGCACTCAAGGAGGATAAGGCCATTGCGGAGAAACTAAATGAATTCTTTGCATCGGTCTTCACAGCTGAGGATGTGAGGGAAATTCTGCACCTGAGCCATTCTTTTTAGGTGACAAATCTGAGGAACTGTCCCAGATTGAGATGTCGTTAGAGGAGGTTTTAGAACAAATTGATAAATTAAACAGTAATAAGTCACCAGGACCAGATGGTATCAACTCAAGAGTTCTGAAGGAATTCAAATGTGAAATTGCAGAACTACTACCTGTGGTATGTAACCTATCATTTATATCAGCTTCTGTACCAGATGACTGGAGCATAGCTAATGTGATGCCAATTTTTTAAAAAGACTCCAGAGGCGATCCTGGCAATTACAGGCCGGTAAACCTAACTTCAGTACCAGGCAAATTGGTTGAAACTATAGTAAAGAACAGAATTACAGACACACAGATTAACACAATTTGCTGGGGAAGAGTCAACATGGTTTTTGTAAAGGGAAATCATGCCTCACCAATCTACTAGAATTCTTTGAAGGGGTTAACAAAAATGTGGACAAGGGTGATCCAATGGATATTGTGTACTTAGATTTTCAGAAAGCCTTTGACAAGGTCCCTCACCAAAGGCTTTTAAGCAAAGTAAGCTGTCATGGGATAAGAGGGAAGGTCCTCTCATGGATCAGTAACTGGTTAAAAGATAGGAAACAAAAAGTAGGAATAAATGGATATTTTTCAGAATGGAGAGAGGTAAATAGTGAAGTCCCCCAGGGGTCTGTACTGGGACCAGTACTATTCAACATATTCATAAATTATCTGGAAAAACAGGTAAACAGTGAGGTGGCAAAATTTGCAGATGATACAAAACTATTCAAGACAGTTAACTCCAAAGCAGACTGCAAAGAGTTACAATGGGATCTCACAAAAATGGGTGACTGGGTAACAAAATGGCAGGTGAAATTCAATGCTGATAAATGCAAAGTAGTGCACATTGGAAAACATAATCCCAACTATACTTATAAAACGATGGGATCTAAATTAGCTGTTACCCCCTCAAGAAAGAGATCTTGGAGTCATTGTGGATAGTCTCTGCAAATATCCACTCAATGTGCAGTTGCAGTAAAAAAGCTAACAGTATGTTGGGAATCATTACGAAAGGGATAGATACCGGTAATAAGACAGAAAATACCATATTGCCTCTATATAAATCCATGGTACGCCCACATCTTGACTACTGTGTGCAGATCTGGTCGCTCCATCTCAAAAAAATATATTGGAATTGGAAAAGGTATAGAAAAGGTACAGAAAAGGGCAACAAAAATGATTAGGGGTATGGAACAGCGTCCATATGAAGAGAGATTAATAAGATTGGGACTTTTCAGCTTGGAGACGACTAAGAGGGGATATGGAGGTCTAATAAATCATTACTGGTGTGGAGAAAATAAATAAGGAAGTGTTATTTACTCCTCATAACACAAGAACTAGGGGTCATTGTGATGGAGTATACATACCCCCCACTAGGCAGGAAAAGCTTAATCCCACACTTTGGACAGAGGAAGTCCCGCCCCTCAGACCATGCTGGGCCTGCTCCAACTGCTGTGCTAGTATAAAGGAGCGCAGCCCAGCTCAGTGTGGGCTAACTGCCAAGGAGGAAAGACGCTTAGTGGAGGCTCCAGCCCAGGAGCCGTTTCACCCCTTGCCTGCGGGAGCCGGAGACTGGGGACCTGTTTCCTACAGCTGACCGGCCGGAGTCAAAGTCTCAAGAAGTTACCTGTGCTGAGGAACCCGGAGACCGCGACGTGATATGGACTACACCTTCAGGAAGCACGGTAGGAAGTGGCCCAGGGAGGTGGAGTGAGTGGTATCTCCCACTCGTGTAAGGTCAACGTGTTGCGGCTGGATTCCCTGCTGACCCCGTGGTGGACCACTCTGCCACTGTTAGGACCCTGTGCTGGGACCTGGTGGAGTCAGATGGGCCCGGGTCCCCCCCCATTAGGCCGTGCTGCCCGGAACCCGAGGGAGGCTATATTGACTCTGGCCACTAGACCCCACAGCCCTGTGCTCTAGGGCCACCCTATTGACTCTGACCACTAGGCCATGCAGCCCTGCGCTCGAGGGAGGCCATATTGTCTCAGGCTATTAGGCCACGCAGCCCAGAACCCAAGGATAGCCACTTTGACTCTGGCCATTGAGCTGCACTGTCTTGAGTCCCAGGACAGTCTGGTAGGCTGTAACTGCAGTGTCACCACACCCAAGATCCACCCAAAAGGGGATGGGGTGTGCATACATCATCACAGTCACCAAATGAAGTTAATTGGCCCCAGGTTTAAAACAAACAAAAAGAAGTATAGCTTCACACAACGCACAGTCAACCTGTGGAGCTCTTCACCTAAGGATGTTTTGAAGGCCAAGACTATAACAGGGTTCAAAAAAGAACTAGATAAGTTCATGGGGGATACGTGCATCAATGGCTATTGGCCAAGATGGGCAGGGATGGTGGGAATGGGTGACAGGGATGGATCACTTGATGATTACCTGTTCTGTTCATTCCCTCTGAAGTACCTGGCATTGGCCACTGTTGGAAGACAGGATACTGGGCTAGATGGATCTGTGGTCTGACCCAGTATGGCCTTTCTTATGTTCTTACAGAGTCATATGTCAGGTCTGTATAGATTAGTGTTACATCAAGGATTAAATGATAAGTAAAGTTTGAATTGTGGAAAGATTTTCCATTGGAGATCCAGAAACTTGGAAGAAGTTATGTGCGTTATTCTGCAAAAAAGGTAGTCAATCAAGCACTTCTTCGAACCAGTCATAACAAGTTTTATCAAAAGGTTAAAGGAGTAATAGGTAAGAAATTTGTTCTTGTATATGACATAGAAGAAACTGAGCAAATGTCTTTTGTAGATTGGAAAAAAATCTTTCCCTTAATTAAGGAAACGGAGGGTGGGGGAGGGATGAAATGAGGACAATAGTACTTAGGCAATAGGAATGTTATGAGGTTAATTAATTAATACTTGTAAAGTTCTTTAAAGATATAAAGTACTATGGATCATTGTGATGACTCTGCGTGCTGAAATACAATAAGAAAACAACAGAATTATACTTCACAGTACCGTAAGCCTTCCTGACTCAACTGGGGTGGCCAGCTTCCAGATGGCAATAGGAACCCAATTCTGTCTATGATGCCTCTCATTTGCATGCCCTGACACTGAAGGGGCAGGATAAGCTCTTCACACAGCTCCAGGAAAATGGTCTTCCTCATGTGCATAGGTGCTGGAGCTAGGGGCCCTGGGGGTGCTGCCACACACCCTGGCTTGAAGTGGTTTCTATCATATACAGGGTTTAGAGTTTGGTTCAATGGCTCTCAGCACCCCCACTATGAAAATTGTTCCAGCGCCCCTCCTTACAAGTCTTTAAATTTCAAAAGTTTTAACATGTTCAGAGGATTTCGAGCTTGGTGCTCAGCCTGATGTCTGCTACCTTTGTTTCACCCTGCTCATGCAGAAGTTCTAAAATCACTGCTGGTTGTCTCAGGTCTGCATGATGATGTATTCCCACAATTCTGTGCTTGTGGTCCTGCTCCAGAACTGCTGGTCAGCACAGGGGGTTCATCAGCCATTACAAATGTATTGGCTGTCTCCACTCCCGCCCTTTCTGAATGCAGCTTGCGTGTTCTTCTTAGCAAAGCATGCTGCTTCTTTTCCTGATACCAAACTGCTGCCAAAATACCCTCTCCGACCTCCAGTATGCTCTACTGACCTCCTTTTCCCAAAGTGAAACTCACCTGGGATAGTCCCCCAGCAGTTATAGCACCTCTGTATCAGGGCAGCTGCCTCCCAAGTACCCCCACCTTGTAGCTAGAAGTAGTTTTATGACACCCTGCTTCTGTTTCCCCTCTCTAGGGCCCCTTGAGAGCACCACACTATCTTTCTCATGGCTAACCACACCCCCACCTGGCACTGGTTTAATAACAGAAACAATTCAAAATAATCTTCAGCATCCCAAAATAAAGTCCACCCACCACAACACAAAAATTCATACGAACCGCTGGCTCTTTTCCCACATACAGAGCTCTTCTTCTGTCCCAGTCCGCTCCTCACGAAGCTGTGTGACCCTAGGAGCATCCTAATGCCAGAAGGTAGGGGGCAGTGAGTTTCAGCTGGCTTGACCAGCTCACTGGACCCAACTCACTATTGTTATTTGTATCTTTGAGGTTCTATTGTATACCTCCGGAACAGAGGCTGTTCGTAACTCTGAAATGTTTGTAACTCTGAACAAAACGTTATGGTTGTTCTTTCAAAAGTTTACAACTGAATGTTGACTTACTACAGCTTTGAAACTTTACTATGCAGAAGAAAAATGCTGCTTTTAACCGTCTTAATTGAAATGAAATAAGCACAGAAACAGTTTCCTTACCTTGTCAAATCTTTTATTTTAAAAACGTTCCCTTTATTTTTTAGTCATTTATGTTTAACATCTTACTGTATTTCAATTTTAAGAAAGTTCTCTTGCTTATTTTTTTGGTGTTTGTTATGCATGAAAAAAATTCCAAGTAGGGCTGTCAAGCTATTAAAATAATTAATCGTGATTAATAGCACTATTAATGACACTGTTAAACAATAATACAATACCATTTATTTAAAGTTTTTGATATTTTCTACATTTTCAAATATATTGATTTCAATTACAACACAGAATACAAAGTGTACACTGCTCACTTCATATTTATTTTTTATTACAAATATTTGCACTGTAAAAAACAAAAGTAATAGTATTTTCAATTCACCTAATACAAGTACTGTAGTGCAATCTCTTTATCATGAAAGTTGAACTTACAAATATAAAATTATGTACAAAAAATAACTGCATTCAAAAATAAAACAATGTAAAACTTTAGAGCCTGCAAGTCTACCCAGTCCTATTACTTGTTCAGCCAATCCCTCAGACAAACAAGTTTTACATTTGCAGGAGATAATGCTGCCCATTTCTTGTTTACAATATCACCTGGAAGTGAGAACAGGCGTTTGCATGGCACTGTTGTAGCTGGCATAGCAAGATATTTATGTGACAGATGCACTAAAGATTCATATGTCCCTTCATGCTTCAACCACCATTCCAGGGGACATGCGTCTATGCTGATGATGGGTTCTGCTCAATAACGATCCAAAGCAGTGCGGACCGACACATGTTCATTTTCATCATCTGAGTCAGATGCCGCCCGCAGAAGGTTGATTTTCTTTTTTGGTGGTTCAGGTTCTGGAGTTTCTGCATCGTAGTGTTGCTCTTTTAAGACGCCTGAAAGCATGCGCCACACCTCGTCCTGCTCAGATTTTGGAAGGCTCTTCAGATTCTTAAGCCTTGGGTCGAGTGCTGTAGCTATCTTTAAAAATCTCACATTGGTACCTTCTTGCGTTTTGTCAAATCTGCAGCAAAACTGTGATTAAAATGAACAACGTGCTGGGTCATCATGCGAGCCTGCTAGAACATGACATATATGGCAGAATGCAGGTAAAGCTCTAGCTCACCGCCCTGATACCAAAAGCCTCCCCAAGGAGTTCAGCCACAAATTTAATGAATGTATTTTTTTTTTAACGAGCATCATCAGCATGGAAGCATGTCCTCTGGAATGGTGGCCAGAGCATGAAGGGACATACGAATGTTTAGCGTATCTGACACGTAAATACCTTACAATACCGGCTACAAAAGTGCCATGCGAACACTTGTTCCCCCTTTCAGGTGACATTGTAAATAAGAAGCAATTGGCTGAATAAGAAGTAGGACTGAGTGGACTTGTAGGCTCTAAAGTTTTACATTGTTTTGTTTTTGAGTGCAGTTAAATAACAAAAAAAATCTACATTTGTAAGTTGCACTTTCACCATAAAGAGATTGCACTACAGTACTTGTATGACGTGAATTGAAAAATACTGTTTCTTTTGCCATTTTTACAGCGCAAATATTTATAATAAAAATAGCACTATAAAGTGAGCACTCTCTATTTTGTTTGCTGTGTTGTAATTGAAATTAAAATATTTGAAAATGTAGAAAAACATCCAAAATATTTTATAATTTCAATTGGTATTCTATTGTTTAACAGTGCGATTAAAACTGTGATTAATCGCGATCAATTTTTTAATCGCGATTAATTTTTTTGAGTTAATCGCCTGAGTTAACTGCAATTAATTGACAGCCCTAATTCCACCACAAAAGCTCACCGATTTAAATGTCCATTCAAATAGCACTTAAAAAAAAAAGGCTGCAGCAAAACATACCACCACTAGTCTTTATAATGACAATTAAAAAAAAAAGTATGTAAACTTAACTTTCCTGCCTAAGAACTATAAGATAAACTATGTAGACTTGAAAAAATCTTTAATGGTATTCTGCTTGAGGTTGCTAACACACTTTTCTGCTGCCAAGGTGCGTAGCTCTTGAAGCATCATTAGGTTCATTGGTGTAACTTCAGGTTGTTATTCAAGCCATTGAAGACAGGTAGCGAAGCACTCTTCTGCTTGCATGTGTGGGATCTTCTTGGTGTTCTCTCCCTCCTTGTCACTGTCACTGTCTGGTTGTGCTGTTTCTTGTACCACTTCAATTATCTCCAAGAATAGCGTGTCCATTCTCATGTTTATCTGCATTAAGCCATTCCTCCTGTTCCTCCAAGGTGATATCCAAAAGCTGCTGCTCTTCAGAAAAATTTAGTTGATTTTCCATCTGATCATTCTTTTCTGAATTATCTGGTTCAGTTGTTACCAGATGTGCCCATTACTTTGGGGTATGCTCATTTATTCGGGTTACTCCTCTGGGGAAGGGGGTTCTGTAATCCTGTCAATGTACTGCTTGTGTCACTTGTGCTTACATATGGAACTCTACTACTCCCTTCTGCAAGTCCCCTCCCAATGGAGCTATCCTGCAGGACCTAGGGTCCCTAGGGCTGGGTTACTCCTACCCCAGAACCGGATGAACACCCACACGTACATTAACAGAGCAATTCTGAGCGGACCGGGTCAATCAGCACTGTCAAGCTGACCCCTTATATGTCTCTGGACTCACTGGGCTGGAGGAAGCAGCACTTTCAAGTTGTCTCTCCTTATATGCCCCTGGGCTCCATGTACTGGGTCAAGCAGCACTTTCAAGCTGTTACCCTTATGCGTCCCAAATTCAGCACGTCCCTATCCCCCCTCCCCCAACACAATTGTACTGGCAGTAACCTACTCGATGAGCAAACCCCACCGTATTTTGGGCGCTGCAGGGATCTCTAGCTTAGGTAAAAGAAGCATTGCTGTAGAGTGAATGGGGGAAGCTAAAAACACAAACGAGTAAAGTTCAGCGAGAGAGAGAGCGAAGCAACCAACTTAACCATAGAAGTTATTTATTGAATAATAGTGATAACTACACAAGGAGGACTAAACCAACATAACATACATGATTAAAGGCTAATACCTAAGGTAGACTGGAAAACAGAGAGAGAGAGAGAAAGAAGGGAGTCTCACCACTCCCTGAAGCTTGAACTGGTCGGAGTTCCCAGATGGTGGTAGCTGAGGGTCCTGAGGGCAAGAGGCAGGCAGAGTCCCCAGCACGATCAGTAAGGAGATGATGGAGTTCCAGTGGAACTGATGCCTAGTTTGGATCTAAGCATCAGAACCCTGACTAGAGGGTGAGTAGGGGTTTTTGTAGAGAAAATACAATGGTTCAAGGGAGAACACTGGATTTGTTTATAGGTAAACTGATGACTCAAGGGTTTTCTTTAGACTAGACAATAGGAGCTGATCACTCTTGGCTATGGGTGGTGTTTTCTTCCAGGGAGCTCACAATGCAACTAGGCTGCTTCAGTATTTGGATATCAATTAAGGATTCATTACTAGAATTGGTCTGATAATTGCTGAGCTGGGTGTGTGCAGACATAGGTTCATTAGCATCTGGAGCAGAGATTCCCATGATGCAGTGCTTCCCTGCTTTTTCTGGTCCCAGAATCCAATGTGGTTCTCTGTTCTCCATTCTGTATGCAAATTGAGATGTCTTCCTGTCCCATCTTTCATGCAGATGAGGCTAGGGGAGTTGTCTCTGCTCTCCATTCTGTATGCTAATGGAGATGTCTTAATCTTGTCACCCTTGTCAGGAGGGG